>JAPDVR010000011.1:46521909-46756909 GCA_026230005.1 Gila orcuttii | reverse complement strand
GTTTTGCACACACATAAACCTCTCACATTCCCAGGCGGTGTAAAAGTGTAGTTCCTGACGTCCTCCTCAAGCTCCCACTCTTTGGCCCTGTAAGAGGTTTAGACCACCTCTGCGACATGAATCATTATCTGTGAGTTGAAGTGTGCAGCCGTTTGTCACAAAACATCTCTAAAGCGCTTCTCAGCCGCGATGAAACATGGATTTATGTGCACAGGTCAGATGCACGTGGTTCTCCTCGACCGGCACCACAGCGGCACGTCTTATTAATACTCGCAGACGCTGTTACTCTGAACACAAACCCAAGAGATGTTTCGGACAGATTTGTGCATTAGCGCGCCTTCAGGACCAGAGCTTCTCCAAATGTAATGAGAGGAAAGATCAAACTAGTCTGGGATCAGCAGTCAAGGGCAGCAGATGGCGGGTCTGCTGTGCGCTGTGTGCGCTGTCTCTGTTCTGATCCCCTGCTAGTGTCAGAGAAACATATAAACCTCACGGTAGAGACGCTAGGCCTGGTCCTGCTACGGCTAGCTCGTTCCTGCAGAATTATTGTGTGTGTGTGTGTGTGTGTGTGTGTGTGTGTGTGTCTGAAAGCTTTTGTTGATCTTGGCTGAAGGTCACGCCACATTTGTGTGTATGGCTTTTTACAGCTTATTTTTTACAGCATGTTCCGCTTTCAAGTCATTAAGTGATCATATTTATGAGTCTGGATGAATACCACCACAATTTTAGGTTTAAAGGAGCATTGCGTAGGTTCTGAAATTTCTAACCGTTACTGACACCAGTGGCTGTTAGAGAAACTGCAGCCAGTCTCATGCTCGTTCTCGGTGCGCACGCTCGTATAATCACGACCACAGCAACCAGAGAGTTGTAACTATGTCTTACCTTTGCAGTAAAAAGAAAGCCAGCTCGTGGTCTGTTTTTATACCCAGCGCTGACCGGTGCTTCCTCCAAGAATCAAATGCCGCTCCGATGTTGACTCTTGTCTTGTCTTTGCCCGACGCCGGTCACTCTCTATTTTGGCCGCACTAGATAAGGCTTTTTTTTTTTTTACTTACGAGGAGTTTCCGTGGGTGTCTGGATTGTGCTGGAGGCTGGTCGCTTCTTACCGTCCGCAGAGTCCATTTCAAACACTAACGTTACTTACTGCTAGCGATTGCCGGATTTGCCGCTGCTTACTAATGGCCGGATGTAAGCCCAAGTTGACGAGAACGCGCATGACGTCACATTTTGTGAATTTTCGCGCCAATTCGGACCCGACTCCTTCACACACAATTGACCCTACAGGCTGATAGAGGCAACCGGGGTGGACATTAAGGTGTCATTCTTTCTATTACATTATGGTTGGCTCATAAATGTACAAATGAAAACTCTATCTTAAAGATTTTTTTAAGTAAAAAGCTACACATAGCCCCTTTAAATAATAATAATAATAATTTTAAATAATTTATAATATAAATATTTTTGTTTGAACTTAATCTAAATTAAATTAATAATATTATATAATTTTTATATTATAAAATATTATAATTAATATGAGGCATAGTTATACAATTTTATTAAAAATGTTATGTTTTATTGCACAAAGCATGAGCATATGCTTTATTACAGTTAGAGCATATGCTTTTATTACTGTTAACAAGTAATTAATTGCAAATCTTGCATAAAGTGTTTTATTATATTTTTGTATTAATTTAATTTCAAATTAATTAATATAATTTATATAGTATAAAATATACATATATAAATATTATGAATGAGGCATAGTTTTGCAATTATATTTAAAGTTATATTTCTATATATTTTAGGCTACATGCACAAAGCATTTGGATTATTCCACATGCATGTTTGCAGTATTACTATTAACAATTAATTAATTAACCATTAACTGCATGTCTTGCAGTTGAACACCCCACCCCCAATTTTAAGTGTTAATTATTTAATATGCATTTAATAATGTTATTTAAATAATAGATAATACAAATAATCATTAAAATATTAACATGAAAATATTTGAATTTATTTTTAAAGTAAATGAAAATCATTTAGATATTATTATATAGTAATATACATATTATTAGACATAATTATAAAAAAAAAATTTTTTTTTGACATCTCTAGATGTTTAAATGCATTTAAAGGGACAGTTCACCCAAAAATAAAAATACTATCATAATTTCGCTCACCCTCATGTCGTTTCAAACCTGTATGACTGGGCTACAGAAAATAAGAAATTTTGGAAAAATTGTTTGGAACGGCAAGTTCTTTCCCCATCATTTTTTGTCAGGCTCCTGCTGGGGAAACATGAGCGACCAACACTAAGGTACACGCTAGTCTGAATGCATCATCAGCTGCTTTGGATAAAAAAAGGCTGCCAAATGTGTAAATGTTGTCTAGTGTCTTGGACCTGGAAATTGGCAAAAACTGTATACTATGAAATTGCATGAAGCCAACCAATCAGATGGCAAGTTTTGAGAAGGCTTGAGCTATTTTTGTGTGCACTGTCTGTGTGATGTCTGAGTCTGAGACTGCTTTGAGTTTTTGCCAGTCTTTGCTATTTTTAGGCCCCTGGGAAACATTGTCCGTGTAACCAACACTGATGAATCCTTGACAATGTGTCACAATGAAAAGTCAAGATTTCATGGCACCATCATAGCACTGGTTCTTTATTCTGTCAGACAGGGCCGGCCGCTGAATTCTGGGATTAGTTTGGTATATCTGTGTTTTTATTTTTTGACCCAATCCCAAGTGTCAGTTCTCTTTCATGGAAAAGCCAGCGAACGTGACCAATGCAGATAAATGAGAGTGTTATTTTCTGGATTTAATCAGCCTTTTCCAGACTCCACAGAGCTTTCACTTAGTGTGGTGTGTGAGAAAGACAGATTAAATCTGACAACGAGTCCCTTTCTGTCACACACAAGTTCATATAACACCCATTCATCACAGCATCTCCTCACTACAGTGTATATGCGTGATCGGAAAGGACTGAATGCGATACCGCTGGATTCAGATCCGTGACCGACCGTAACGTTCCGTAACAAATGCGCTTCTCTTCAGGGGAAAAGTTCTCCATGCTTCACACTGATGAAGTGAATGACATCACCTCCGCTAATGACAACACTATTCTGTAATTACTGAGGAACGTGTCCGATAGCTGGAACATGCTGTTACATCCTCTCACAATTCATTTCAGACCATTCAGATTCATTTTTATGATGCTACGTTTAAGTGATTAGGTTGAGTAACACTGATGCAGTGATATCGTCTGTCTGTCCATCTATCCACCCATCTGTCAATCTATCATTCTGTCTATCCATCCATCCATCATACTATCTATCGTTCTGTCATATCAATCGTTCCATCGTTCTATTGATCTATCGATCTAATGTTCTATCCACCTAGCAACACCATAGCAACCACCCAGAACACCCTAGCAACAGCCTAGCAACCATCCAGAATACACTAGCAACTGCCTAGAAACCACCCAGAATACCTTAGCAACCACCTAGCAACACCATAGCAACCACCCATAACACCCTAGCAACCGCCTAGCAACACCATAGCAACCACCCCGAACACCCTAGCATCCGCCTAGCAACACCATAGCAACCACCCAGAACACCCTAGCAACCGCCTAGCAACACCATAGCAACCACCCCGAACACCCTAGCAACCGCCCAGAACACCCAAGCAACCACCTGAACAACATGAATAACCCATAGCTCAGCACCAGAACATCGTACAGACATGTTTGTTGGCTCGTATGAAATCATGTACCACAACCTAGCATCATGTACCACAACCTAGCAACCGAGTGGCGAGTTTTGCCACTGCAAGCACCACTCACATTTTCTTCAGGAAATGTACATTCTATCACCCATCATTCTGTAATTCTGTCTATCCATCCATTCATCTATCTAACATTCTATCTACCGGTCTATCATTCTATCTATCGTTCCATCGTTCTATTGATCTATCGATCGATCTAATGTTCTATCGTTCTATCTATCTATCATTCTATCTTTCTTTCTATCTGCCTGTCGGTCTATCTATCATTTTATATATTTATCAGTCATATAACTCTGCATCCATTTTTATGAAAACTATATTGTACTCTATCTATTTTAATCCATTCTGTATTCTATAATTTAAAGTTTAACCATAATAAAGAAAATATTTAATTTAACAGTGAAGGCATATTGTAATCACAAAAGTGGTACATTTGAATATCAAAACCTGAATTGTTGCCTTTGGTTACAAGACACATTAACACAGATTGTGTTTTATGAATATTTACTTTTTGTCATTCTATGGTAATTATTTGTGATGGACAATCGCTAGGTATATTTTAAAAAAAAAATCTAAATTCCCTCTGACCCACGGCCTCACAGACTGTCATTGTAATGTAAGCACAAGTCCGTGGTACAGTGTGATTTAACACAATGCAGCGTGACAGACTGACAGCCATACTGAAATCCTCCAGAGGCCGAAGCGTCAATCAAGCGCTGACAGCAAGCGGTGTCTTCAGAGCGCATGAGATCTGCTGTCCGCTCGCACTGGGAACGACCGCTGGAGAGATCAGATCGAAATTGGATGACTAACCTGTAATCAGGACTTTGATTTTTCTGAGTATGAGCATAGAGGTTAGAGAAACTGAAATATCCCTGGCGACTTAATGTCAGATAAAAGGCTTAAATGGAAAATTGGATGTATCAGTTTTGCATTGTGTGGTGAGAATGACCTGTGCAGAACAAGTGAATGTTGCTGTGTGCTTTAATGATATTGCCCTGACATCCATGCATATGACATTAGAAAAATGCAAACCTGATCCAAATGCAAGTACTGGGCTACCTGTTTGAAATGGATAGATACTTTTTGGTTTCATTATTTAAACCAGTGTGTGTGTGTGTGTGTGTGTGTGTGTGCAGCAAACCTCTTTAAAATTCCTCTCCTGTGGTGTAAGTGAATCCAGAGACACCCAATCACCTCTCGAACTCTGCCATCCAGGCCCTAAAAATAGATGTCCTCTGATCCAACATCCCAGGTGAATGAACACACCAGTAAAAGAAACCATCTTACCTGTACAGATACAGGTCACATCACCTGTGTACACCTGTGTCGCTGCTTGTGTCTTTACAAAGTAATATTACTGTTTTACTGGAATTATCAATTTGCTATTTAAGGATCTTAGTGTGAATTACCAAGAAAGGAAAATGTTAGTTTTGGAAAGGAAAATGTTTTTGGTATGCATGACCTAAAATGTGCAATAAACATGTTTTACCTTTTGTGCATCTAAAATGTAAAGTGCTGGAACAGTTTCAGCAGCTTTTTGCCCGTAAAGCCCTCTGGAGTTGCGTGGCGTCTGCTGTCATGCTGATGATTTATTTGTGTTTTTTGCTATCAGGAGATGGGAACCCTAAGGAGAGCAGTCCATTCATCAACAGCACCGACCCAGAGAAGAACCAGCAATATGACGGCAAGAACATGGCTCTGTTCGAGGTACACATGAGCTCATGCACACACGTTAAATCATAAACATGCAACGATGGCACATTTTACCTCTCATTAGAGCTAGACAGTGAGGCACAGGCATGCAAACTATAGTGATTAATGGAATAAAAGAGTCTGACAGTAATTAATAAGCATAATTAACGTTTGAAGGGCAGGAAGTCCCTGGGACATTGATCTCTGCAGGATGATAACAGCATGCAAGAGCCTTCAGTCCAAAAAGAAGTGCTTCTAAAACTATTTTAAACTGCCTTTCTATTGCCTCATATTAATTAGTTGACTATTTAAGTGATTAGGTGATTCAAATGTTATATGAGCTAAGTTATGAAGTGCATTCATATGCATTTTAACCTAAAATCTTGTCAGCTTGTTAACAGAAAATGTTAGTCCAGCTGAAGGAAGTCTTTGAAAAGTCTCAAATGAGATTTTATTTACTTGTATGCCTCTGTTGTTTCTCCTAGTGGGAATGAGATTAAATGGTGAGCAAATGGAGAGTTTGGCTTGTGTCTTTTCTAGAGTTTCAGAAGAGATCTAAACAATTGCAATTAAGACCACAAAAAACAAATTTGCTATTTCAGTGTCATCTCAAATATTTGTTCTGTGATACACCGAATGTATACATGCAAATTCAAGATGTTTGTGAAACCCAATGCATGCTAGCTGACTAATTAATATGCACAGTATGCATATATTTTTGGTTTGCATGGATGACCTACTGCATTTGATAAAATGTGCCGTAAACACATTTTACTTTGTTACTAAATCGTTACGGAAGCTTCTCAATTTTCTCATAAAATTCAACATTTCTCATCAAATTCTTCCTCGATCAAATGATCTGAGCTGCTCTGTACTCTTTCTGTATGACAACTACTAACTTAGTTGTTTCTGTTTTTACTTTTCCTCCATTTCAGATGATGCATCTTAAATAAAACTCTACTGAGAGTTTCATTAGCTATTAAAAATTTAATTCTGAGCAATAAATTGTCCTCTGGTCTTGCCATTTGTAATCTGTAAATGTAAACATGACATTTCAGATGTTCATCACGAGTGAATTATTTAATGCTCACACAATATCTGTTGTGTATGTGCGTGTGTTTGCTCTACAGGAGGAGATCGACACAATTCCCATGGTATCGTCTCTTCTCAGCAGTCTCGCCAACTACTCCAACCTGCCGCAGGGCAGCAAAGAACATGAGGAGGCGGAAAACAACGAGGGCGCGCGCAAGAAACCTGTCCAGGTACACATGCATGCTCTCGGCACGCTCTCAAAGCAACGGATATCGTTTTTCCTTCACACATTTTTGTCTAGGTCTCAATTGCTATGGGTGAACATTAATTGGCTTCTGCCAGACAGAGTGTCTATAAACAGCGAGATCTGGAGTGTAAATGACAGCTGCCAGCTCTGTTTTGACCTGTGACCTGATCTCCCTTAGTCCCTCGGCATCCCAGACTGAGCACACTCATTAGAGATTGGCCTTGGTCGTGCTCGTAACCTCCCTCTCGGCGCTGGCCTTTCCCGGTCTGTTTCCCAGTCGCTTGATTCAGTTTCACTTCTCTTCATTGCAATCTTGATTCAGTTTGCAAATTTGCTTCTAACTTTTTGTGTATGGTATTAAAGGTCTGTAACAAAATTCACAATTTCTGTGAGGGTTGGTGCACTAGTTGTGCAATTGAAATTCGAGTCGTGTTAAGGTTTTGTAAATGTGTAATGGGTTGATTAAATAAGTGCACAAGTACAATTTACTTACAGTTCCCAAATAATCATATAACATTTAAATTCAAAGGCATTCGTTTTTTTGTTTCGAATTACTCCGAAGGTAAATCAGTGCAATATTATTTTAGTATTTTTAATATACTGTTATAGAATTTAAATACTGTTATAGTACTATATATTAATATATAAAATTTTAGTTTAATTTTTAGTACTTTTGTTATTTTAATTTTGTTTTTTAAATATTTAATATTTCGCTGTATTTTTATTTTATTTTTGGCTATAGTAATTTTAGCACTTCAAGTTATTTTATATCATTAGGCTGCCAATTTTCCAATTTCTGATGAAGTTTTTTATCAATTGCTTATATTTTGTATTATTATGTTTATTATTTCAAATACCAAAAAAAAAATATTTTTAATAGTTTCAGTTTTTGTTAACAATAAAAACGTCTCGGGTTATGACTATAACCCTTGTTCCCTGAGAAGGGAACGAGACACTGCGTCGAGAATCGACACTTTGGGTACGCTCCCTTAGCGTGCGCCTCTGAAGTAAGAATGAAACTAATCCAATCCTGATTGGTGTTGCGTCGTGACATAACATGTGACGGCATAACCGGATGCATAAAAGTGACGCTGACACACACACACATCAGCTCCGCGATGAAGCAAGACGCTCTAAGGCCTCGAGGGGCGTGGCAGGACGACGCAGTGTCTCGTTCCCCTCTCAGGGAACAAGGGTTATAGTCATAACCCGAGACGTTCCCTTTCGAGGGAACTCAACACTGCGTCGAGAATCGACACTTTGGGGAACGAATGCCCACTAGGCCACGCACCGAAAACAGGCCTGCCCCGGAGTGAAACTGATTCAGGCACTCAGCTAGGACGAAAGCACGTGTGCGCCAAGCGTACTAGGGAGGTGCAGACTATAGAACCTAACAAAAGTGTGTGGGGTAGCCCAACCGGCTGCCTCACAGATCTCCTTGATGGGAACTCCCGAAAGGAGGGCCCTAGAGGGCGCCCTGCCTCTGTTAGAATGAGCCCTAACGGCCAAAGGTGAAGGGAAATTCCGCACCTTGTAGGCCTACCTATGGTTTGTATAGCCGGGAGCCCCTAATAGGTGATCCAAAACACACTAAAGTAGATCTGACCTCCTCCAAGAAGAGGACCTCTCAAGGTAATACTCGGAACTCTGACTGGCAGAGCAAGGAACCTCTCCTTTTCTGCCGACACATGAGGTGGAGGATGAAATACTTGCAGGACCATGGACCTAGCCATGATAAATTGCACTTAAGGCACATAGCTGGGTCTCGGATGCAGGATGGCCTTAACTCCGCCGGGGGCACACCCCAAGCAAGCTGGTGATAATGCCAGGGCTTGGAGATCTCCCAGTCTCTTTAAAGAAATAGCTAAGAGAAAGGCTATCTTGAACGTGAGGTCCTAGGCAAAGCCGACTGGAGGTATTTGAAGGGAGCCAAGGGATAGCCCTTCGAGAACCACCGCCAGGTCCCAGGAAGGAACCCTGGACCTGACTGTCGGTCTCATCCTCCAATACCACGGAGAAATAGTATGACCAGTTGGTGCCTCCCTAAAGGCCCTACATTTAGTGGTGCATGGAACGCCGCAATAGCAGCCACGTACACCCTACGTGTGGATGGGGAGAGATTTGCAGAGAAACGATCTTGAAGAGACTCCAGAACTGAAGCCATTGGGCAGTTAACTGGGTCTAACTCAAGTTCTCTACACCAAGTAGAAAAATATTCCACTTGAGGCCATATAATCTCCTAGTAGACGGAGCCCTAGAGATAAGTATGGTTTCGACCACCTCAGATGATAGACCAGCATCTAGGTTCTGAGCCCCCTCAGAGGCCAGACCCACAATTTCCACAGCTCTGGATGAGGATGGAATATAGTGCCCTTCCGCCTGAGACAACAGACCCCTCCTCAGAGGAATCTGCCATGGCGGAGCTATCAGGAGTGAAATTAAGTCCGAAAACCATTCTCGGGCTGGCCAAAACAGGTCTATCAGAAGAAGACTGATGCCCTCCTGACGGACCCTCTCCAGGACTCCCGGGAGCAGAGCGATCGGGGGAAAAAGCGTACAGGCGAAGCCTCGGCCAGGCCTGCACCATGGCATCCAACCCCAGCGGGGCTGGATGAGTGAGGGAAAACCAAAGTGGACAGTGGGATGGACGTCCCTCGAGACGCAAACAGATCCACTTCCACTGGTCCAAACCTCTGCCATATGAACTCCACCACCTCTGGATGGAGTCTCCATTCCCCGGGCCTCAGCCCCTGCCTCGACAGGATGTCTGCTCCCTGATTCAGAACCCCCGGGACATATATTGCTCTTATAGATATTTTCCCTTGAGGCCATAAAATGATCTGATACGCCAATCTGGATAGAGGGCGCGATCTGAGTGTTCTTTGTCGGTTTAGATAAGCTACCACTGAGACGTGGTAACCTTTGATGTCTGTGAGGAAGCTCCTCAGAGGCCTGAACACAGCCAACATCTCTAGGCAATTTATATGCCAAGAATGATGATGGTCGGGTGTTTTCCGAGCACTATTCTCGACTTCCTGAAGCGGAGGACCGGCAGGAAAAAGTCGATACAGATTTTGTGACCATAGTCGGTGCCCTGTTGCAAGCTTTTGGGGCGAACGCCACGGAAAAATGTGGGGCGGACAGTGCAGCCTGCGTTCGCTGGAAACCGATGTGTCCCGAGACGTTTTTAACGGCGGGAAGAGCAACATTGATTTCCTGCACCATATAAGCCCAGCCAACCAGTGCAGAGGTGTCCCTGCACGGTTTGTTGGGCAGCGCCGGGGCTTAAAGTGAAGATGCTGGAACAGGAGAAAGATAGATCGCTAAAGCTTCCTCCAACTGCGGCATCTTGCCATAACCCGACTCTCTCGCACCCACCACATTCGAATAAACATATAATGAATGTGGTGAGATACGTAAAGAGTGGGGTTTTTCCCAGGATCTACACATATATATTTATATTTTTATAAAGATCTGGGAAAAACAGTAAGCCCCGGCTCTGAGGTTGTGAACGGTGCTGCAGGAATCTCTCGTCTAGGTCATTTTGACGGGGATCATCCTGCTTATTTTTTGGCCAGCTCATATATTTTATATATATATATTTATTTATTTATATATTTATTTAGTCTGGCCACAGCACGCATCACAACCTCCACGAGCTCTACATAAGCAGAAACATAAGCCGGCGAGTGTGACTCATGTTGCTCGTTCCCGATGCTGAGCACATCTACTTCCTTATAAACAGATAGCTCGAGCACTGGGCACTCGTCACGGGCAGAAGAAGCCGCATCGCGGGCTTCTGCGTCGTGAACGAGTGTCATAGAATCTGCGGATGATGAGAGAAAAGGTGCCTCAGCAGTCTCGTTCTCATCCGCGAGACCCTTCTGCGATCTCCACGATCTAAGCCGTCGCGCCGCCTCAATGGACGCGGGACCCGAACCGCGGGGATCGTGAGCCTGGCCATCATCAGGAAATAATAAAGCCAAGCGGGAGCGCAGCACTCTAATAGGAAGTGCTTCACAGTGTGCACAGGCAGCCCTCTCGAGAGCTGACAGTGCGTGCTGCGCCCCTAAACAATACACATACACACAGCTGATGCGTGTCTCCACCCGTGGCATATATATTATCTTGGGCAGGGGTGCACACACTTAGTGTATTGTTCACTCGCCATAATACAGAGCATTGCATAGACAAACAACACCAAATAAGACAGACAGTTTCACAGAGAGCGCTTGCTGAAGAGCTAAAGCTGATGTGTGTGTGTCAGCGTCACTTTTATGCATCCGGTTATGCCGTCACATGTTACGTCACAACGCAACACCAATCAGGATTGGATTAGTTTCATTCTTACTTCAGAGGCGCACACTAAGGGAGCGTCCCCAAAGTGTCGATTCTCGACGCAGTGTTGAGTTCCCTCGAAAGGGAACTCTGATTCAGTGATTCTTCTTCTCTGGCACAGAGTCTCTACTAAACGTGTGTAAGACATTTAGCGTGTTACAAATATCTCCTATTAGAATTCCTCTGAGGCCTCCTCTCCTCTACAGCGCCTTACGAAAAAGTTTAGTTTAGTTTAGTTTATTCGTTTATAATGACGTGGACAGTCCCTTTTGATAAAAAGCGCAGCTTTAGCCTATACGGCTAATTTCCAGCTGTAGTCCCCGGCCAGTTGTCAATATTATTATTATTATACATTTTATTTATAGGCGCCTTTCTTGACACTCAAGGTCACCTTACATCATCATCAACAATAACAAATTTAAAAAGCACTGAGACACAAGACAATTAAAAAATAGTGCAGTTATGGTCAAAGGGAATAAGCTATTCTAAACAGATAAGTTTTGAGTTTGGATTTGAAAAGTGAAAGAGAGTCAATTTTACGGAGGTCTGGTGGAAGCGAATTCCAGAGCTGAGGAGCAGAGAAACTGAAAGCTCTACTCCCCATAGTAACAAGGCGGACACGGGGAACAGTAAAATGAATAAAAGAAGAGGATCTTAGAGTACGCGTGTGTGGGGGTATATGCAGGAGATCAGAAAGATATGAAGGGGCTAAATTATGAATGGATTTAAAAGTAAGAAGAAGTATTTTGTAGTTGATACGATAAAAAATAGGGAGCCAATGCAGCTGTTGTAGGATAGGAGTGATGTGATAAATAGAAGGGGTGCGAGTAATGATACGAGCTGCCGAGTTTTGGACCAGTTGAAGTTTATGAAGAGTTTTATGTGGGAGGCCAAACAAAAGGGAATTACAATAATCTAAACGGGAGGTGACTAAGCTGTGAACAAGAATGGCAGTGGAGTGCGGCGTGAGCAAAGGACGCAAACGGTTGATATTACGAAGATGATAATAAGTAGACCGGGTAACGTTGTTAACATGAGAAGTAAAGGAGAGGGTGCTATCAAAGATGACACCCAAACTCTTAACCTGAGGGGAGGGGGAAATGAAGGATCTATCAATAAGAATAGAAAAATTATGGATTTTGTTTAATGTTGATTTTGTACCTACAAGAAGCAATTCTGTTTTATTACTATTTAATTTAAGGAAATTTGATGTGAACCAGGATTTTATGTCAAGAAGGCAGTTAGTAAGGGAAGATGGTGGAAGTGTGGAATTAGGTTTAGTTGAAAGATAGAGCTGGGTGTCATCTGCGTAGCAATGGAAATTAATATGATGTTTACGGAAGATGTAACCAAGGGGAAGAAGATAGATAATAAACAGTAAGGGCCCCAGAACAGAGCCCTGGGGCACGCCTGTTATGACAGGGACAGAATGAGAGGTGAATGAATTTAACTGAATAAACTGAGTGCGGCCAGAGAGATATGAATGAAACCAGTTAAGAGGTATATTAGTAATTCCAATAGAGGAGAGTCTGTCAAAAAGTATGGTGTGTGAAATAGTATCGAAGGCCGCACTCAGATCAAGCAGAAGAAGAATGGAAAGTAAACCAGAATCAGCCGCTAGAAGAAGGTTGTTAGTGGTTTCAAGTAATGCTGTTTCCGTACTATGATGCGGACGGAAACCAGACTGGAATTGTTCATATAGATTATTGTAAGAAAGATGAGTATGGAGTTGAGCAGCCACTATTTTTTCCAAAATTTTGGAGATGAAGGGAAGATTTGAAATAGGTCGGAAATTATTATAGTCATTGGGATCTAAACCAGGTTTCCTAAGAATCGGAGTTACAGAAGCTGTTTTAAGAGAGGAAGGAACAATTCCAGTAGTAAGTGAAGAGTGAATGATGTTAGTGATTAGGGGGGACAGCAAAGAAACAGTGGCTTTCACAAGCACAGTTGGAAGAGGATCCAATCTACAGGTTGAAGATTTGGATTTTTGAATAAGTTCATTAATTTCATTTACTGAAGGAAGGGTAAATGCTGAGTAAAAACAAGTCGGAGCAAAGGAAACTGTGACAAGTGAGTTCGGACCAGAGGTAGACTTAAGATGCTGATGAATATGTTCAATTTTTAAAGAAAAAATGATAATAAGGAATTACAAAAATCAATCGAATACAAATGAGGAGGTAGTGGATCCCGAGGTTTTATGAAGTTAGAGATGAGTGAAAAAAGGACCTTTGAATTTCCTTCGCTTGAACTGATTAAACCAGAATAATAGGTGGTTTTAGCTTTGGAAATCGAATCTTTGTAAAAAAGAATGTGATTGAAGTACATGTCCTTGTGCACAGTGAGATTTGTTTTCCTGTAGAGTCTTTCAAGTTGTCTTCCTTTTGTTTTTAGCTTTCTAAGAGTATAATTAAACCAAGGCGCAGAGAGAGTAAATGAAACAGTCCTGGTTTTGAGTGGAGCAAGGTTATTGAAGAGGTTATGAAGATTATAGTTGTAATGAGAGAGCAGTTCATCAGGAGTAGAAAAACTGTCAATACTGGCAAAACTGATGATGCTAGAGGATAAAATGTCCAAGTTGATATCCTTAATATTTCGGAATGATATAATACGTGGAAGAACAGATTTGGAGAGTGAGAGATTAACAGTGAACGAGAGCAACATATGATCAGAAAAAGGGAAAGAATCAGCTTTACAGTTGACAGGTGTAACACCTGAACAGCAGATTAAATCTAAAATATGTCCTTTATTATGCGTGGGAAAGTTTACGTATTGCTGAAGTCCAAAAGTATCCAAGCAGGATGTAAAGTCTTTGGTAAGAGTGTTGTCAACATTATCCATATGTATATTAAAATCCCCCAGGAGTAGTATGTTTGAAGAAAGTGTGGATAGGTGAGTCAGAAAGGCAGCAAGGTCATCAATAAAATCCTTATTATGCTTTGGTGGGCGGTAAAAAATAGCAACAATGGTGGGAATAGGTCCAGAAAGCTGACAAACAATAGCCTCAAATGAGTGACAGACAGGAGCATTGACAGGCGCTATCCTCCACTTCTCAAGATAGATTATCGCGAGACCTCCCCCACGGCCAGAGTCACGCGATTGAGAGATGTAAACAAATCCCGGAGGAGAGGCATCGTTGAGTGAAATAAAATCATTTGGCTGCTGCCACGTTTCTGTTAAACATAAAAAGTCAAACTTACAGTCAACGAGGAGATCCTTCACAAGATGCTCCTTACTCGTAAGTGAGCGAATGTTAAGAAGACCAAAGTTGACAAGAGTGTTACTGGTTTTGACAGCCGTGTTAGCCGACCTAGCTAGGTGGGCCAACACACTATGATCAGCACGGCGACCAGTATTCCTCAATGGACACCGAGTAGTGGACCAGAAGGATGTTATGGAGTTGGATTTATCATACTGAAGGTTCCGACGAGAGCCACGGTGGATGTATTTCCGACGAGGCAGGTATATTATATCCGGGTGTGAGGACAGGGCTGGAGGTAGTGGATCGTCATGTAAATAAAAACGGAACCTCAGAAGCTCAGCTGTAGAATACTGGAACAGTGCAGTCGATGAATGGGAAACCAAGGACAGAACAGTCCAGGCAAGCACAAGCCACACATAGTTAATCCACATGGTTGAAGAAAAACCAGAGACCCGGAGAGCAGCGGCAGCAAGACGTGCCAGCGTTCACTCAACGGAAGCATACATCAGCATACACAAGCATACAATAGGCATAAATCAAATAAAATACATTACAATTATATTTACAACATGACTAAGCAACAGAAAATAGACATACTAAGCATGTGGCACACAATAGAGTGCCGAAGTTATGACGTCACTTTGTAGGCCAAAACGCGGAAGTGAGTTAGCATTTTAGCACTTCCGGTTCCCTCGCCCTAAAGTCTATGGGTTTTTTGAATGGGTTTTTGCTAAATCGCCTGAAATAAGGTCTGTGGTTAACAAAGCCTCTAAATATTTTCACGTTTTGATCTATGACATAAAACACACCAGTTATAACCTGCTTGTGGTTTTTTAAACTTTATTGTGTCTGCTTATGGTTTTTTAAACTTTATATAGGCTTCAAAATGTATACATTTTGGATTAACTTGTAAAGATTATCTTGATAGACAAAACATGTAAGGGTCACAACTCTTTGTTGAACACAGATCTTATTTTTTGCGATTTTCCAAAAGTCTATGGGGAAAATGCATAGCTTTTCGATCGAGGGAACCCATGCGCCGCTAACTTCCGAGTTGTCCTACAAAGTGACGTCATAACTTCGGCACTCTATTGAGACAAACGCAAACAAACATGCGCAGATTGCAAGGACATAAAAATAAATAAATAAATAAAAAACAGTATAAAAAAGAAGTATACTTCAAGTTAATTTTATGAAGTATGCTTAAGTAATGTTCAAGTATATTTTTAAGTATACTTTATGTAGTATGTATGTTAATATCAATGTGTACTTGTAGTAAACTTGTAAGTGTACTATTTCAATACTGCTTGGGACTAAATTGGCCCACTTTTAGTATATAAAAGTATACGTTTAAGTGTAACAGTAGTAAAGTTCAAGTACACAACTAGGTTTCTCATTTGTAATGCATCTGTACTACAAGTGAACTTATTAAGTATACTAGTAGTTTACTGTTTTAATACAAGTAGTATTTTTTTTAGTTTATGAAAGTACACACCGAAGTGTATTCTCAGTAAACTACTAGTTTAGTAGTTTATACTGCAAGTATACTTGTAAGTTTTCTTTAAGTGAACATAACATTATACTTATAGTTTACTATTTATATATTATTTTTGCACTTGCTGTATACTACTATGTTCAAATGTAGATATTATTTTTTATACTTGAAAAATACCTTTAACTGTACTTTAATTTTAAAAACATTTTATTAGCTTCATGCATCCTTTTTTATCAACACTTTAATGTCGGTAAGTTTCATAAAAAAAGGCAACATTTTAAACCAAAAAGTTGAGAAAATCACTTTTTTGTCAAAGATTAAGCCTTGATCAGATTCAGAACGATGATCAAAACACAGATGGAACTGATCGAGTCCAACAACCCCAAAGCTTCACAGTCGTTCCCTACAGTATAACAGTGAAAACATGGATAGCTGGAAAATTCAGTCAATGGTGGTGAGGAAAGAGTAAAGTAGAATTAAAGTAAACTCCTATGTACACTACCAGTGGATTAGCCTACAAAAAAAAATCAGATACGCAGAATTAGAAACATATCTGTTTTATATCAATATTCTAATCAATATTTTCAAACAATGTAAGTTTCATAAGACTGTATATGAAAAACTATGTAAAAAAGTATATTTAATAGGCTATACTCTATCAAAAGAGTTAACACAACTACAAGCCAAGTATATACTTTGAATACTTAATTATACTTTTAAGTATATCTCGATCAAAAGATTGAGTACAAGTACAGGCCAAATATAAGTAAAGTACACTTAAGTGTAATTTTAATTATATTTCTGAGAAGTACATAAAATATATTTTTGAGAAGTATATAAAATGTAGACTGAAAGTATACTTTCTTATTTTTAGTTTAAAAGAAGTATACTAATAGAACACTTGAATAAACTTCTTCTTCGTAAGGGGCATTCAAAATGTCCAAAAACTTAGTAAAGATTAAACTCTGCAATACATCATTGCTCGGCTGTACAGGGAGAGCGAGTGAGAGAGAAAGAGAGTAAAATAGAGAAATGAGATGGAATTGGATTTGTCCTCTCAACATGATCGAGGAGAGCGATAATCTTCCTCTTGTTTCACACTGCGACTTCAACTTAATTAGCTCGTCTTGCAAAGCATCTGCTCTTCAATCAGCCTCCATTTTGAGAGGGTCAATCCGCTCATCTCCGGCAGCAAATGTCCCCGCGCACACACACACACACACACACACACACTCGACCACAGGGGTCCGTTTATTACCAATCACGTCGACAGGTTTCAGCTCTGCTCCACGGATGTCTTGAACTCTCTCTCTCAGTCTAAAGGTTTCTTTACATCACAGAAACGGCACAGAAGTTATACCTGAAGTGGCATATACACTACTGTTCAAAAGTTTGGGGTCAGTAAGATTATTTCAAATACTTTTATTCAGCAAGTTACAAAAGATTCTATTTTAAATAAATGTTGGTCTTTTGAACTTTCGATTCATTAAAGAATCCTGAGAAAAAAAAATGATTGTGGTTTCCACAAAAATATGAAGCAGCACAACTGTTTTCAACATTGATAATAATCAGAAATGTTTCTTGAGCAACAAATCAGCATATCAGAATGATTTCTGAAGGATCACTGAAGACTGGAGTAATGATGCTGAAAAAAAATTTCAGCTTTGCATCATATATTACACCATATATTATATAGCACCATTATGCCACTAGACATGCTACAGAGGGTAGGTTTATACTACCCAAAGTAAAAACTAATTATGGAAAGAGAACTATGTTGCATGGAGCCATGTCCGGTTGGAACACTTTGCCCAGAGACATTGTTAATGCACACAGTAAACATCAGTTTAAAGTCCTTTTAAAAAGGCATTTGATCATAAATTAAAATGTATTGCGAATCGTAAATTGTTATTCCATTATAAATTCTTGCTTACAGCATCATGGCCAAATTGTATTTTTGTAACAAAAGATTATTTCATATCTTAGAATCATAACTAAACTAGGTCTTGTGTATATGGGTGTGTGTTTGATATGTATGTAGGTATGTGTGAGTAGGGGTGTAGTGTTTTAAATTTTTATTGCATTAGTGTTTGGTTTTGCAAAATGTAATGCATTGAATATTGGCGTAAAAGTCTTGTAAGCGGCATGTTGAATTGTATCGACTCCAGGAAGAGTAGCAGCTAATGGAGATCGAAATAAATAAATAAAATAAATTACAATTTAAAATATAATCAAAGAGAAACCTGCAATTTTAAATTGTAATAATATTCCACAATATTACTGTTTTTACTGCATTTTTTATCAGCCTGGTTGAGAATTAGAGACTTCTTGCATAAGAGTGTTTTTTTAGGCGACATCATGAGTTAAAAATCATTATTACTAGTGCCCATACTTGCACAGCAGATTTGAACTTGAACTTGTAACATTAGGTATTCATACCTTAAGTCCTTAACAATGCAGACATCACAAAATATACGATTTTTCTTTACCGACATTAAAATAGCCATAAATATCTCTTGCATTGAAGGGAGACTTGATCCATATCACAAAGCAACATGCAAAAAAAAAGACATCTTAGCAACGATTTGGCAACCATCCATACAGCATGTTTTGCATGTGCAAAATCTAGTTCTGTTTGCAGTTCTGTGTAGTGTAGAAATGGCCTCAATGGTTTCACCTTTGATGTTGTGTTGCTATGACTGCTTGTCTTGATAATTGATTCGCAGCAGATATTTCAGTCTTGTCACATTAATGAAAGCTGATTGCATGAGGGGAAATGTTATTTTTCTCCTCAAGGATGATGTAAGATGAGTTATGAAGTATGATGCCTCATAAGGAGAGGTTATCAGATGTTGCGGGCGGTGACATGTGGTCGTTACAGTTGCCATATGCTCTCTGTAGACCACTAGCCAACTCTCGCTACATACACACACACACACACACACACACACACACACACACACACACACACACACACACACACACACACACACACACACACACACACACACACACACACTGAGTCGCAGGAAAAATGCTAATTCATGTCAAGCTCTAAGGGACAGGGGCGCAGAGCAGTTATTTGTGCAATTTCTGAACATGCTCCCGTACACACAGTAATCCGTGTTGGGCTGACAGTGATATTCGCTGCCCTTTTCCTTCCCCTGCCATTGCTGTGGTTTTTAATAATTCACCTCATCTGAGCTAAGTCACATTAACGCTGTCAGCCCCTGTTTGGGCAGCCAAGCGAGAGGAGACTATTACAAGCTCCTCTCTTCTCCTCTTCTCCATCTCTGACGGCAGTCATCAGTTCGTTTGTCAGTTCTGTCGGCATGCAAAATGCACTTATGTTCATGTACAGTTTGGTTAATGTTTGGGACATATTCATGTCAGAATCACATGTTGAGAAAATTATATTTTGCTTGAAAATGACTGTTTTTGTATCAAAACATTATTTTCATGACAGTTGACTGTTCATGACATTTCGCCTATGCCAAAAGACTCTCATTACTGTTGTGAGAAACATGTTTACAGCAGCTCTCTCCATTTATCATAGAGTCCTGAAGATAATTAACTTCAACTTCAACTTTTATTTATTTATATAGCACATTTAATAGCAACGTTGTTGCCCAAAGTGCTTCACAGTTAACTAAAGCAATAAAACATACATGTATAAAAAACATTTATCAAGCTCAGCTGATGAAGGCATGACTACACACTCTTAGACATACCCCTCACACAACTGTATAATGAGTATAAAAACTAGATAAAAATAAGTTATAACTACAATGTACTGTACAATACCCTTAACTAAAAGCTAATTTAAAAAGATAAGTTTTTAACTGAGTCTTAAAAATTTATATTGTTTGAGCTAGCCGGATATGAAGGGGAAAACTGTTCCAGAATTAATCACAGTTGTAACCAAAATATTAAGCAGCACAACTGTTTTCATCATTGATAATAATCAGAAATGTTTCTCGAGCAGTAAATCATCATATTAGAATGATTTCTGAAGGATCATGTGACACTGAAGACTGGTGTAATGATGCTGAAAATTAATATATTACATTTTAAAATATATTCAAATACAAAACAGTTAAAACATTAAAACTCAAGTGCTTAAATTTAAAAACTATTTTTAATATAAAAAATTGTTGGACAGCCAATTTTTAAATCTCATGTTGTTTTAAACATGTATGACTTACCTTTCATATTATATTAGAATATATTAATAAATTATATAAATGGATTACTTAAATAATGTATATATAATATAATTTTTGAGTTTCATATATGTATATAATTGAATCTTCGCTAAGCCACACCCGAAAACCACGACTGGCCAATCGTGTCTTAGCAACCGTAATTAGGTGCGGGAGGGTCTGGCAAGGTTTCGAGCGAGGGAAACATGCCGAAGCGTTGTGCGTATGGATTGTGCAAATCTGATACCCGGTATCCTTTCCTTTGGACGCGGGAGTGGAATTTTTTTCCTTCCCAAAAATCTACAAGCCAAGGGGAGAAATGATGTGCGTGGATCCAGCAGTGTGAGAGACCCCATTCACAACTACAAGTCCACAGGATTAACAAAAACACCTATTGCTTTGAAGTTGGAAATAATGACGGTTCTTTGCTCATAATGCATATATTTTAACGTAAAATAAGACGATTAAAGACAAGGAGGCTCACTGACATACTTATAATATATTTCAGCATTTTGTTAATCGACGGCCTACTACCCCGACTGAGTAACTTTAACCCAATCCGATCGCGGCTCTCCCGGTGTTAGTGTTATTCCACAATATTTATGGATAAACTGTTTGATTTATAATTATTAGATTATTTTCACATTTCACTTACCCTGCGGTGCACGAACTGTTCCTCAATTTGTGTGTTTCCCATTTGAATGGTCAGCGTATGAGACGGCTGCTGCTTGCGCTGGGACTAACGTTATAGGCTTTAGCTTAAATTTTTATGGAATTATTCTCTAATCGGTTGCATATTATGTTGTGGATATATCCCTCGAATGCACACTGCAGTCCCTTTTGTCTTGCTCTCTCAGATATTTCACATGTTCGCCAAAAATTACTAATTATCTCATTGGGAATGTCTGACACCAGTGCATACACACTGTAATAGACGTGCCAGGCGCGAAAGCTTGACAGGCGTAGCAACAGTAACTAGGGAGGGCGGGGCTTAGTGAAGGGTCAATTGCTGTTAAATCAAAAATGCTTCTTCAGTTTTAAAAACAACATGAGGGTGAGTAAATGATGCCAGTATTTTCAGTTTTTGGTGACCTATCCCTTTAAAATCAGGTACTTTTCAAGCTCTCAGTATATCAGCTGTCTGTCATTCCTAAAGAGGAATCCGTTATCCCGCAGCTTCACATGTGGTCCTGCAGCTGGACAGGTGTTGAACACACAGGAGTCTGTGGCATACGCACTGGGACTGAGACACCTGAGGCTCTCCTCCGACGCCTGTCCCATCTGCTCTCTTTACCTGAGATCCTCGCCACCCGTGGGAAATCACAAAAACACACACATATACACACGGGACCAAAGAGGTTTGATTACGCACCTGCTCCAGTAAACTGAACACAGCTCCTCTCTGGCTGAGTCTATGGGCCGAAGAGTGACCGCTGTTGTGATTCGCACTTGCTTGACACGCCACCACAGCTTCAATAGCGAGAACTGATTTCAACCCGCATGGTGTCGACGCGACACTTTTCACTAACTGACACACCCTGAGCCTAGCCTGGTCCCACCAGACTCTCGTACATTTCATTTGTACACAGAGTCCATAGATATATACACTAGATGTCGCCTTGGCTACGGCAGTTCATCGGAACGAATGCGTCAATAGAGCCGCCATGATGGAACAGGGGAGCGCCTCCTCTTTAATGCATCAGCGTCAATGTAGGAAAAGGTCTAACGGAAATAAAATCACCATAAATCGTCATGAATGCGATTTTCTAGTTGTTTTGGTTCGTTCCAACAGTCAGACATGTATTTATCATTGAGTCCATAGAAATGACAAGACCCCTGTTCCAAGATGGCGGCGGTTTTGACGCATGCTTAAAACCCCAAGGAGACATCTAGTGTATATATCTATGGCACCGCTCCATTGACAAGCGTTAACTTCCTTGTAGGCGGGTACTCTATTGAAGTCTAAAACTATTGGATCTGCCCAGAGTCACTCTGGATCTGCCATAACCAATCGCTAACGTTTGTGTCATGTCGAACCCCGTGGGGAGGAGGTCCACAACATCATGGCCACCAACAAAACTAAGCAAAGATTGTTCTTGCTCCGGCTTTAAAGGCACACTATGCAGGAATTCCGTTTTTGTCAAACAGCGACCCCTAGAGTCGCTGTAGAGTACTTGTATTTAACGTTACTGTCGTAAATACCACTCACGCAGAGCGTCTCTGCACTCATGGCCTCTGCACTTTATAATAATAAAGTAGCCGCGTTTGATGGCTTATAATGTTTTTACATGATTGCAGCTAAATTACAAGTGAATAGCCAATAGCCTAGTTGTGTTTTTTGAGTGTAATGTAAACATTACAAAATGCCAGATGACATCAATAAAGTTACATGTACGTCGCATTATTTCGTAACAATGTCCGTTATGATGTCGTTAGACATGATTAGTGCAATTTATCATAATAGTTTGCAAATTGCGCTCATTTACACTATTTACAACGTGTAGGCTTATTTATGTCCTGATAATTATGTGTGATATTGACAACTGTTCTCATGATAATCGCAGGAATCAACTTTAACAGTGAAAGCCTGAGCGAGTGGGACTCTTGTCCGGTTCCTCGCGCTGTCAGATTCTCGTGTCCTTTTTCTAGACTCTTCCGACCGCGCTTTCTTCGTTTTTTTCGCCATTCTGAAAACGCAGGTCCGATGTTTACTCGTGTCTGACTCCTCGCTCGGTCAGTCTACAGTTTCCTCTTTCTCTGTTCCTCCGACAAGGAACGGCGGCCCGCCGGCCCAAAGTTGCAAGTGCGGTTTTTCCACTTACATGCACCAGGGGGGGGGGGGGCATATAACCATTCCAATAACTCCAAAGCTGTTCAGTTAAGCTAAAAAAAAACAAAGACTACAGCACAATCCCAGACGTAGTACTGAAGGAAAATGAAAATTGAGCGGAAGTACGTAGGAGGGCGGAGCCAGGCTAAACTGAGCCTGCCAGATACAGAAATATCTCAGACAGATATCTCACACAAAAATGTACCACAGTAATATCATGATGTTTGTTATGTACCTTAGAGTAGCATGTAAATATTGTGTTGATATGTAAATAGCATTTATAAATATGGTGAACATACTTTGCAAAACGCGCTGCCTTGCAAAGGTAAAGTTTGTATAAGCTGAGACTGTTGATTTGATGAATAAATGACTCTTGTATATACTCTATGTGGGTCTAAACTTCCAGAAGCTGTCATAGGATTGTGTTGATTTTCTTCAGGACGTGAGCAACGCTTCATTTGTATTCCAGTGTGGCTCACAGGTTTTAGTGTCTATCTAGAGGATTGCCTGTTCAAATTGCAGCAGGAATGGCAGGTTTTCTTCAGGTTTATGGAGTTTCTGTTGGAGTGCTGTGGGTAAATGTGTTCCTGCAGTACAACTGAACACAACCCCAAACTTTTAATAAGAAAAAAATTCTTTTTTGATTTCTATTAGGGTCAGTGTTCATGTTGAGGGCTATTCACAGCAGTGCATTCACATTCACCAAGGGGGTAATGAAGCCTCGCGGGAGCCGCCATTGTAGCAGAACTTCACCTGCTGTTAGCATTCCATTGACTCCCATTCATTTTGGCGTCACTTTGACAGCAAAAAACTTTACATCTGAGGCGTCCAAAGACTTCATTTGTCCATTATTTATTTCTAAATAAAACACGACAGTGTATAAAAGGCTCCATTACTTTGTACCTTACGTTATGGCCCCGTAGAAGCCGTTTTTGTTAAAAACAGGCTAACGATTGCGTCATAACCACGCTACTTTATGTTGCACAATAGAGACATTACCGTATAGACAGGAGGAGAAGCTCGCAGGCAATCGGGGGGACGTCCCGTCAAGGGAGAAGCCCATAGATAATGAGTCCATAAAAGCAACGGGACAAAATATTTCAACAACGTTTTTGGGGAATTGGAAATAATTCGTTATGTGGCAAGTGAATACATATGAAGTGATTAACGTTGGCAATTTTCACGCACAGCTACTAGAAGATTTACGTCTGTCAGACAGGTTGCTCACGTCATCAAGCTTAGTTTGAGTCGGTTTGAGTCTGCGCGTCAGGAACGGAAGTGCTCAAAAATCGCTAAAAATGGGCTTCAACTGTCTCAACTGAGTTCCAATGAGATGGCTCTGTCCACTTCTTATACTGTCTATGACATGCACAAATGAAATTCACCCGACAAAGGGAGGGATTTGTTTTTGTCCTGTTGGTTAATACTTTTTTTAATAATATGGCAAAAACAGCTAGATGAATTGTAGCTTGTTCTTAGCTAGTCTCAGCTTCGGACCATTGGCTGAAGGGTCTGATGCAAATGGCACACAAAATGGGAAACACAGAGTTTCGAATCTGGATGAATTCTACAGGATTTCCAGGAGACGTGTGTGTCGCGTTCTTTAACGGTCCACCTGAAAACAAAGATGCCGTGATGTCAAACCCCCTTATGGAAAAAGCAAGCCGCTGTGTTCACATCTGTGACAATGAGCGCTAACCAGGATCAACTAAACGCAGGATTTTCGAAAGTATGTGAATTAAGCAAAGTCTGCGGCACAGACTCTATAAAATATGTCCAATAAGTTACATTTTTATGTCCCTAAACATGACGCGAAACCAAACAAACAGTGATTGATTGCTTTTCATGTCAGTCAGACCCTGGGCAGTCAGTGGCCAATGAAAGTCCAGATCTTCTACAATCAGTCTGAACAACTGTCATCTCTGAAAAGCTGCTTTGAAACAATCTGTATTGTAAAAAGCGCTATGTAAATAAAGGTGACTTGACTATTTCTCAAGAGACAGGAGTGTCACCGGTGTTTCTGAAGCTCATCTGCTTCAAGTTTGGACGTGTTGAGCGTTCAGAGATGTTTTTCTGCAGACCTCGGTTGTAACATGCGCTTATTTTAGTCATTGTTGCCTTTCTATCAGTCTGGCCATTCTCCTCTGACCTCTGGCATCAACAAGGCGTTGGATGTTCTGTGTTAGTATGTGTTTCCCTGTATCTTGTTTTGTTAATTATGTGCCTGATATTAAATCCTGACCCCAAACTTCACCTCATCTCGTGTTTCTGTGGCGACAGCACTTTTTAATGACTAATTGCTGATTGGACACATCTCACTCCCTCCTCAGCTCAGAAGTGTTTTACACACGCCTCTTGAGCCGCAAACTCTCCTGCTCGTAATTAGAGGGATGCGAGAGATGAAAGTGGATGAGAGGAGAGATTATGGTGTAGTCCGACTCAGAAGTGTTTGTGTTTTGCTATTGTTTATGGATGCTGGGGTGGGGAATGGAGTGGAACATGCTTTTCAAGAGCTCGGCTGTATTGTTATTGGGAGAAGTGAGCCGTGATCTTACCTTGACACACGTTTTATGAATGAAACTGATATACAAGCAGCCTAGGCCATTTTGTTTCATTTCATCATATTGTTTCATTTCAGTTGTCACATAGAAAACAAAAGCGCTCTTTATGAAATATTGTTTGCCCTTGGAAAACCCACCTCCAATGATGCTCTCAGGTTTATGATATTCTGATCTCTAGAATATATGGCTTGCTTGATTCATTAATTGTTTGTCTGTTTTATCTTATATTTTCAATACTTCAGAAAGTGATGCAACACCATAACTGATAGAATAGCAATATATAATAATATTAAACTCATTTATTCAGTTATGGTTCTGGCCATGTGGCAGTTGATGTCTGTTGTCCAGCGGTTACGTTTTATATAAATTCTGGCATGACTATGCCGAAATAATTCATTCACTGTCATCAAGTCAAAAGCTGTAAAAACGATTGTGAGAAAGAAAGACATTATTGAGATCAGGATTAAAGGGAATAGCTCAGTGCAGGGCACAGACACACAGTAAATCTGATTAGTATTCCTCTGACATCAGGCACATTAGCATGAAGAGAAGGATGTCAGAATGACAAAGATGATCTGCTTCCCTCCGCCTGGATTGTCTGTGGTTTTCACAGAACGAGTGTTGCTCTTGGGTTTGTGGAGAGAGGGATTGGACTCCTTCAAGATCTAGTACATGGATAGGCAACATTATTCCCATAGCTCCAACCCTGATAAAAAACTGACCTGCCTGTAGCCTTAGACTGCACCTGAAAGATTAAAAATGTTGCTTTCGGAGGACACATTTATTCCAATGTATGAAGGAAATCATCAAGGCACGCCTGAATCCAGTGTTAGTTTCACTTTCTGTCTCCTGAGATCCTTCATCTGATAGGTTTTTGAAGGCGGCATAGTAGGGTCAAGTCAAGTTAAGTCAAATATATTTATATAGCGCTTTTCACAATACAGATTGTATCAAAGCTGCTTCACAGTATCAATCAAAACAACTTAACAATGTTTGTTTATTACTGGAAAAAAGACATCCAAGTTTGGTAGAGCTGATCAATGGTATGATTGGTTAATTAATTTGAATATCCCCAACTGAGCAAGCCAAAGGACAGCATTAGGGTGAGCACCCGTCCCGCTTTGCGTTACCGCACAGCATTATCACCCCTTGTCCCGCACGTCGCATATTGAGAAAATGTCCCGCATTTTCATCAGTCTGTTGGTTTTTAATGATCATATTAAGAAAACGTGCATGCGTTCTTTTGCCTTTTTAAGAAAGCATTTTATTTATTCTTTTTGCGGCGTAGTTTTTCACCTATATTTAACAGCGCTTCGACAGAAGTACAAATACAACAGCCGTTTTTAAAATCCTATCCAATGGTTGAAAGCACAGGAGTAAACACTGTCACTAGTGGGTTGTGACGCTGTCAATCAAAATGTGGAGCGGTGATTCGTTCCATGTGTTCCCTGACAGAAAACAAATGGATAATTCGGTAAATTTAACAGAATATATCAACTTGTTGCCTGCTGTGGTTGTTTTAATTCACATCCTTTCTAAAAATAAAAAAATTAACGTTTTTGGTTTAATATATTCTTCTTAATATTTAAAAAATATATATTTATTTTGTTGGATTTTAATTGGACTTGGTCAGAATTATCTCAAAAATAGTGATCTGCATGATGCCTGCTTTGGGCTCAGTGATGTTAAATTTAAATGACAAGTAAAATAAAGACGTGTTATGTTACATTGTGATGTAATGGTGTTTTCTGGAAGGGACTAAAGAACAAAGAATTTTTATCAGCTGAAAGGCAGAATACAAATGTTTTTATTAAGTTAGATAAACATTATATAACAGTTTCAGGTTATGTTTTAGTGTTGGTAACATGTCCCACATTGTCCCACACAAACTTATAATCGTCCCACATTTGGTTTGTTTGATGGTGGTCACCCTATACGGCATAGATGTGTCCTTCGCTGCCTTTGATATCCCACAATCCTGTGCTTTTCATTCTGTGACAGTTGAGCTAAAAAATAAAGATTTGAAAGCTGTGGTCAGTTTTGTGTGTAAATGTACGTGGTCCACTTCTGATGTATAGCTAGCGAGAAATTACTATTTTAGTAATGAAATAACTACAATAGTAATAGTTTGGTTGCTTGTGACTTCAGGACGAGTTCAGGACATTACCGAAAACATTACTGACCCCAAACTTTTGAATGGTAGTGTGTTTTTTATGTCAAAAACATTAAAAATAGTAAAAATAACTTTTGACCAGTACTGTATGTGTATTTACAAACTTTTATGTTAGATTTGATTAATCGCGATTGATCGTTCAGACAGCGCTAAAAAATGCCAATGCAACATTTGTCATTTTAATTTAAGTTAAAGTACTAAAATATATATATTTTTTAAAAAATGACAAAAACACACAGGAAATTTACAAAAATTTTAACTAAAATTAAAATGAAAACAGAAAATTAAAAAATAAAAATCTTTTAAATCTATTAAAAATAAGTGTTACCATAAAAATAAATAACAGAGAAGAGCATCATCTTTTTTAGATATGGACAACATTCGCATATTATTAGAAAGGTAGACTTCACAGAAAATACCCCAATGCTATTAGTATGTAATAGTAAAAAAATAGTCTTGAATTTTTTGTATTGTTAAATGGTTGCCTAAATATGTTTTTCTTTCCTTTTTTAGCATTTTCTCAAAGTTTAATCATACTAAGTTGAGGTTTGAATTCAAAATATTTTTTAAAGCCAAATAGTTTTTACTGGCCGCCAAACTGCGAGTGTAATAGTAGAACCTATTTATATAGTAATAGTAGAAACTACTTACAACTACATTATTTTTGTCTTGAATTTTAAAAGCACTTTTGTATTGTTAAATGGTTGCCTAAATATGTTTTTCTTTTCTTTTTTAGCAAGTTTAATAATCAAAATCATCATTTATGCCTGTGGTACTTCATACTAAGTTGAGGTTTGAATTCAAAATAGTTTTTAAAGCCAAATAGTTTTTACTGGCCACCACATTGCGAGTGCCGCCCTGATGTGTTCTTGTTGCTGTAACGAACCTCAAGGGGGCGCTAGAGTTTCCTTCAAGTGGAGCGAATCTCATTGGTCCAGAGATGTGCTTCAAGCCACAGTCACTTTGATTTGTAGTTTGTTGAAATATCTGTGGATTTTGATCAGAGTCTGTCTGAGAACAGTAACAGATTAATCATTGTTTTCTCCATGCCTTTGTTCAATATACTGTTTATATTTGGTGTAGATACACATTACCAAAGTTATTTATAAAAATTGTTGTTATGCATTATTTACAGACTTAATAGAAAGCCTCATTTTTTACGCTTGCATGTAAACCACAGATGCATGACCTTATCATAGAACTTAATTATTGCTGTTATTTAGACGTGATGCATAAAGCCACATTATATTAGATTACATTAATACTGAAATTAATCCTTGCTTCAGAAATTAAATTATCCCACACAGAATTGCACATTTGCATGGCTGATATTGAATTTAATGGCATGCATTATTCAGGCCTTCTTATTTATTTCAGGTTAATTAAATTAAAAGTCTTGTTTCCCAGTTTGCCATCTGCTGTCGCTTTGAGTGTATGGATGATCTTTGTGTGTGTGTGTGTGTGTGTGTGTGTGTGTGTGTGTGTGTGTGTGTGTGTGTGTGTGTGTGTGTGTGTGTGTGTGTGTGCGTGTGTGTGTGTGTGTGTGTGTGTCCTAATCTCGGTCTGTCATGAAGATTATGCCGGAGGGAAGCATCTTTTCTCTCTGCGGTTCTTTTAGTCTTTGCTCCTTTCAGCACGTCAAATTGTCTCCCAAATATAGCAGTTAACGACAATTACTGTAATTAGCTCTAATTTATAAAACATATAGTTCTGGCTTTAGATTCTGATTGGATGAGTCTTATTCAATGCCAGCGTAAAAGAGCAGATAAGTATTCAGTTGACTGTCCATATATCTACAATATCACCTTTAAAATGACCATATTCATGTACAACGGTATTTATATGGTCCTTTAAGGTACTTGAAAAAATACAATGTTTTTCAGGTACTTTTTTGATTATTAATGCTAATCAGCTATATTGATAATAATTGATTTTTTTATGATTAATAAAACAAATCAGTTTATTTATAGTGCTCTTTTTCAAATGCAAAAAAACTATATCAGGGGTGTAAGCCCGTCTAAATCGGTCCAATGGCGTTTTCCGATAGAACGGGTGAAGGTCTCTGTCTTTTCCGCGTGGTAAAGTAATTTAGTTCCAATTAAACTTATCTGACTCCATTTTATCACGACCTCGAATTTAGGTTAGAATGCCAATTGGTTAATGGTCATTTATATAATAGTCTAGCAGCACATTTGATTATTCTTTTCAACTCTTTACTTATATACCCGTTCATATTAGTTTGCTATGTCGCTCAGAGGTCCTCACGCTTTCTGTTTAACACAGGTCTCACAATCATATAAGTAGACCAACATTACTCCTCTTATAATAGCTTTTGATTGGCCGTTCCCACATACACTTATCTAAAGTAACATTACATTAAAACAGAGGTAAAACACCCAAATTTAGATTGGTCAGCAGCATTTTTACAGTTCTAAATGGAAATTCACTTCTTGTCTTTGCGAACCAAGTACACTTCAATTAGTGCCAAATAGTCGTCACTAATCTGACGCAGACTTGCAGTAACATACGAATCCGTTTAATCTACTTGGGAAAACAATTTCAGAGTCAGTCAGAATGAAATCAAATGATTACAATTTATTATGTCTGGTAAATGTATGATGCCAATTTCATAATCAGTTCAAAGATAATAAACACAAAACATCAAAAGCACTGGAATAAAGAGAAAAGATGCGAACCTGAGATTATAAAAGACATGATGCTGAGTGTCTTGCCCACACTCATCACGGGCTGATCTGAGTTACAGGATCACCCTGAGCTTCTTCAGCATCTCCCTAAATACTCAGACCAAGGCAGAAACCTCTTTTCAAATGTACAGTAAACATGAATTCACAATGAGACTTTGCATTAATCACCGTCCCAGACTTACATGTGGGCACACCCACAGCTGTTAACAAGATATCTCCAAACTCTCCACACCTTATTACCTTCTGGTTTACTTCTGTGGGAATGAGACCTTTGTACCAGTCGCACTGAGACATTTCAAATGATACCAAACATGTATAATAGCCTACTGTATGATAATTGGTCATATTAAACCATATAGATTTTTGGGTGAATTCAGGTAGGGATGGGAGAAGGGAATGATATGTAAATTGGGAGATGATCAACTCAAGTGGGATCGTTTAAAATGGGGATGGTAATATAGCAAGAGAGTTTTCTCACAGAGTAGTCCTCTCTTCCAGTTCTTCCAGTTTATCTTCCAGTTCTTCTTCCAGTTTCTCCAGTCGTACAACTATATCTATTTTTTTCTACTACCTATAGTACTAAATAGTGTTAGATGTATTGTTTATTTATTTATATAAATCAAATTTAATTTTTGACAATTTATTTATTTTAACTAAATGTATTTATTTAATTAAATCAGATTGGGGTTTTCTAATGATCTTTATTTATTTGTTTATTTATTTATTATTTTAATTAAATGTATTACTTATTTAATTCAATCAAAATGTATTTATTTTTTTATTTGATATTACATATTTATTGTCTTTTAATATTTATTTAACTTCATATTTTTTTACGCTGCTTTTTAGGGACATTTAGGGAGCAGAATATCACTTGAAGGGAAACAGTATGAAACCACCTAGCAACCTCCCAGAACACCATAACAACTCCATAGCAACCTGATAACTACCAATCAGAACACCCCAGCAACTCCATAGCAACAGTCAAACATCACGTTATCAGAAGTGTAAGAATCTAGTTGCACACTGTTCTTATCATAGTTACAATAAAGTGAGTGAGTGAGTGAGTGAGTGAGTGAGTGAGTGAGTGAGTGAGTGAGTGAGTGAGTGAGTGAATGAGTGAGTGAATGAGTGAATGAGTAAATGAGTGAGTGAGTGAGTGAGTGAGTGAGTGAATGAGTGAATGAGTGAATGAGTGAGTGAGTGAATGAGTGAGTGAGTGAGTGAGTGAGTGAATGAGTGAGTGAATGAGTGAATGAGTGAGTGAGTGAATGAGTGAATGAGTGAGTGAGTGAGTGAGTGAGTGAGTGAGTGAATGAGTGAATGAGTGAGTGAGTGAGTGAGTGAGTGAGTGAATGAGTGAGTGAATGAGTGAGTGAGTGAGTGAGTGAGTGAGTGAGTGAGTGAGTGAGTGAATGAGTGAGTGAATGAGTGAATGAGTGAGTGAGTGAGTGAGTGAGTGAATGAGTGAATGAGTGAATGAGTGAGTGAGTGAGTGAATGAGTGAATGAGTGAGTGAGTGAATGAGTGAGTGAGTGAGTGAGTGAGTGAGTGAGTGAGTGAGTGAGTGAGTGAGTACTGCTCAGTTATTCAGCGCATGTTTTCAGGGTGTGTCACGTGAGACTCTCTCTCAGACACCCATTAGATCACATTTAATCAACTGTGTGAACTGAAAAGTGCTTTGACAAGCCGTGTGTGTGTGCGTGCGTGCGTGTGTGTGTGTGTGTGTGTGTGTGTGTGTGTGTGTGTGTGCGCTGTGTGTGCGTGAGTGCGGTCGTCTTGTACCTTACATCCGCTGTGGATTTGTTGAGCCTGGTGAACCGAGTTTGCCCGTTTGCCCTTTTTTGGACACTGGGATAATTGTATTTTATTGACAGTGTCCTTGAATGAGGAAGGGACGTATTTCAGTGGATGCCGTGTTGATGGACACACACACACACACACACACACACACCATTGATCAAGCTAGCAGACATTCACTCACTGTGTGTTAGTAATTACCGGCCACTCCACACACACACACACACACACACACACACACACACACACACACACACACACACACACACACACACACTTCTCTTTGAATATGACATTGGCTCTTACTTACCTTTGAATGCCTTTGAAATGAACACAGCAAACACAATGGCAGCGAATGTTCAGAAGGGAGAGTCATCTCTTCATTTACAGTCTTGTTGATCACAGGGTTTAAACTGCTCTGCTAGATTATAACTAGAATTGTTCTCACTACTAATTTTTTCACTACAAATCACTATTATGTTTGACTTTCTTCTGAAAAAAATATTAACGAAATCCAAAAATTGATTCGGAGAAGTTTGAAATTTGGTTGATTTGACATGGAATGACCAATTTCCATAATTTGTGATTACGGGATGACGATTTAAATTTATTTATTTTTTATCAAGATTGCAATTTTATCAAGCCATTACTAGCCCATTAAATGAGAGCCTGATATATACTCAGACTATATACATTTCTGTGACTTCTTAGGTTTTCATTATTTTGTATTACTACTATCTTGTCTCGCAAATAAATTTAAACTTTCCATGATATTTCCAGCTTTTCCATGGATTCATTATATATATATATATATATATATATATATATATATATATATATATATATATCTTTCTCTTTCACAACATCAACATTTGCATTATTGTTTTTACAGTCGAGAGATTAGAACATGTGTTATGGTTGCTGAACAGCAAAATGGAAGCATGAAACTGATGAGATGTAATCCGATTTTGAGGTTGTTGGTGTAATAGCGTGTGTGTGTGTGTGTGTGTGTGTGTGTGTGTTGCCAGGCTCCGCGGATGGGCACGCTCATGGGCGTTTACCTGCCCTGCCTGCAGAACATCCTGGGTGTGATTCTGTTCCTCAGGATGACCTGGATGGTGGGCATCGGCGGGGTCATTGAGTCCTTCATCATCGTCCTCATGTGCTGCTCTACGGTGAGTCACACACCATGCAATATTGCTAATCTGTTTATTTGTTCTTATTTTAAAGGGACAATGTGTAGTTTTTTAGGTATTTTATTATCTAAAATCAATATTTTTATTCATAAATATGTCCTCAATGGTGTACAAATACCTCTGCCAATTATCTGACTGATCCTCGTAAACGAAGAATTTATTATCTTTATATACATGTGACGGGTAGGTCCACGGAGGCTTCCATGTCGTTCCGCCATCTTGAAAAACGATAATAGCAGAGAGGGTCAAAAAGTACTAGGAGCCCGTTCAGAGCCCGCGTCACGTGACTGAAAGCAGCAGAAACGGAGGAGCAGAGCAGTGAGAGGCGCTTCACGGCCCCGGCAAGTTTAAAAGGCTGCACTGCACTGTTATTATTCATACTGTAACATTAGTTTGTTCGTTGTGTCAAGTTGCAGTTTGTTTGAAATAACAAACCTGTTCACCCGAAGGAAAACTCGACGAAGTGCTGTTAGAAGACATCCTGTCATAGATTTTTGGTACATAACAGCTACCGTAGATGCAACACGCATTTGAAAAAGCGAGGTGCTGGAGAGCACAATTCGTTTGAATGCAAAATACAATTTCACCGCTAGATGGGAGAAATTCCTACACAATGTCCCTTTTAATACTGACTGTTTACTTGTCTTTAATAATGGTTGAAATTTCTATGCTAGGCTAGCTGTGGTATTTTTGTTTGGTAAGTTCCTTGTGTAAGTGTACTTTAAGCTGCTGATTTTTGTTCACTTATAATAAAACGTTTTGCTAAAAGACAGAATAAATATGTTTGATATCTATCAAACATATCTAAGGGTGATTTCTTAGGGTTTGATATCTAAGGGTGTTTTCAACCTGGGTTTGATTGGCTGGTCTGAACCGGAGTTTGATTGCTCCCCTGCGCCCACTCGACTGTGTTCACTTTATATGTATAATACTGTACATAATGGCACATGCGTCTATCTACCGTAAATGTACTGCAAATGTTACAAAGAACGAGGTAATCCATTTCTGCTAAGATACAAATGAGATGGACATGCTTGCAGTAGGGAAACTGAGTGAGAACAAGCACAAACTCACAGTTTAATCAAATCATATGATACGTCATCAATTGAGGCTCACTTCCACCGAAAACGTTCACATCATCCAAACGAACTGAAGTCTGACATCAATTTTTTTTTTTAATGATTGGAATTAAAACTAGGAATCAATAAGCAGCACTGTAAAAAGTGTTCAGTTCACTTACTTAAATTTTTCTAGTAAACTTGCTGCCTTGAAATTATTAAGTAAATAAACTTTTATTTACTTAATCATTTTAAGGCAACGGGTTTCATAATTTTTTTTAAGTTAAGTCAACTGATCACTTTTTACAGTGCAGAATTGGAATCGCTGAGACAGTTTTTTTTGTTGTTGTAAAAATTCAGTTCAATGTTGTAAAGTTAAAAAAAATTGAAACAAACTTTGTACCATTGTTAGATTACCTTCCTGCAAAGATGACAGAAAAAGTACTCCTGTGGCAAACGTAGGGGTAATTGTGCTTTAGATCACACATGGATTAGCGATTAAATGCACCATTTAGTGGTGACATATTTTGCTAATAAAATGATAGTGCGAGAAGAATAGCGTGAGCTTTTATTACGTTTAACGCTTACTTAGTAAGATGATCTTAGCACTTTCCAGCGTTTCAGTGTGCACTGAAACCTGAACGCCGTTTTCAAGTGTATCCAGATTAATGTAGACATATCCTAAGCAGGGACGTGCACAGGAATTTTGTGCTGAGGACTGAGAATAGCAGGGTCTTTATTAAAAAATATATTCACAAAGTAAAAAACTGAAATACAGCACTCAATCACCTTAACTACTACTAATAATAACACAGAAAAACATGACTTGAGTCATGAAAATCCCTACATCAATATCCCTATCAATATCCTATCACTGATAGTTTTCACCAAATTTACAACTAAAGCATTGGCGCAACATTTAATTGTCTTGCTACACTGCAGCATAATAAAATGGTTCTCACACTCCAGTAATATTTCTGTGAATTTAATTAATCTTGCACTTGTTCATAGTTTTTGAATTATGTCTGAATATATTAAGTTGAATTTTGCCCATACAAATTGCCTTATCTGACCGTGTTTATGTCCAAACTCAATGCCTCATATTATGGTTTTATTATTATTTATAAAGATTGCAAAACGTCAGAGATGACAGGTTTATGATATACAACTTTGTAAACAGTATACAAAATGTATTAACAATATGTTAAATGTCACCAAAATACACATGAGAAAAAGAGTGCCTCATATTATTGTTTATTGTTTTTTTAATTTTATTATTTTTTTATTTTTTTAAATTTGAAAAGAAATAATCTGGATTGAATTGACAGATGGGGAAAAACTTGCTTCTAATAAAAAAATAAAATAATAATAATAATAAACGCTTAGATTTCGGTACTTTTTTAACCTTTTGGCTTCCCTTACATTCAGTTGTGCTTCTTGCTCGTATTCAGTTCTGATGGTACGTATGGTAACTGGGCAACTACGCATGATTTGTAGTATGATTGCGTAAAGGGAACAGGAATTCCGGTAGGGAACAGAATCAACTGATACACCGGTCGCGTGCAGCGCTGCAGCCACGTAAACACAGTTTGCCCTTCCCCTACTGACTTTCACTCTCGGTGCCGGAATGGAAGTGAATGAGGCTTTGCGATTTTTTTTATTATTTTTTTTATCTAGGCTTACGTGAAATTCTGCATCCATTGTACAATTTATTTATTTATTTATTTCCCCCCTCGGAAGGGCAACGTGAGTCGAGAAGGGCGTATGGGCAGTTGCCCGGGCAACCTGAGCAACCCCCCTGTGCACGTCCCTGATCCTAAGATATCATCCTGCCACATGACCACATCTGATGTTCATTTTCAATGATTCTGAATTTGCATGTCCCACATTCTCAAAGACTCGCTGATTAACATGCATCTCTTTCATCTGTGTGTGCCTTCACCTGCTCATATGTGTGTTTCACTTCAGTGTGCATGCTCATTCGTATGTGATTTTTATGTTTGCATGTGCAACCTAGATTCTCCAGCGCCCGTGGAAGTGCTATTTTTATCATGAGCTCAGGAGTCTCATTCATTTCTTTCTCATCTCTCTTTCTCTCTCTTGCACATAGACATGCTCTGGAATCGCATACTACAAAACTTCTCTCGAAGTGTGAACCGCATTAAAATTGCCAATATATGCTCAGCTATAACAGCAGATCACTAACCGTGGTCAATGACCTTAAAATTATTATTTGATCAGACTGAAGAATTTTTTAAATCGAAAAATAGCATTTTTATTTCAGAAATGATAACTGGACACCATTTGCTGTATTAAACAAGCAAGGTGCTGAAGCGTACTACTGTTTTATCTGCATTTATGGTTTTAATGCATCATTAAGAAAATGGTAACTTGTTTTTATCCCTATAAAGAAAGCAGCATCTACCAGTTTGGATCCATCAGGAAAACCTCTCCCGCCATTTGTAAAAAAGCTCTTCTGTCACTAGTTGGAGTTTAATCCACCAAACAGAGATTTCAGCAACACGATGCATGCATTTAAAAAGCATACAGGCGCTTTCAGACAAAAACACTGAAGCTAAAAGCAGCTCGCCTCGATGCCGTCCAGCAACAGGTGATGCTTAACATAGAGAAGCTGCTGGGCTTTTAGGTGTACACTACACACTGTGTGCTGACATGAACAGTGTTTCATGATGATGTCTATAAGCTGACTGAAAGGCCATCTTTCTTTTCTGGTGTCTGTCTAGTTGCTCCAGTGATGTTTTAAGCCTTGTTTTGAAGGATTTGACTGCCTCAAGTATGTTTGGATCACATGTTTGAAGGACACAGAATAAGAAAGCACAGATAAAACAATAATATGAGCAGATATTTTTAGGACTATTAATTTGCATTGCTTTATTTTCATGACAATTACACACATTTGCTCCCAGTTTTCATTGCAGATGTCCAGATGTTTTACTTTTGAGGTTTTCCTATTATTCTTAGGGCTTTCATTAGATTATCAAATGAAAGTAAAAAAAAAAAAAAACAATGCTAGCATGATGTATACATGTACATTCCAAATGTAATAATATAATCTCTATTTAAATAATTAAATCACAAATTAAATAATGCAGTCGCTATTATTTTCACCATTTTCTTAAAGTAATTAAAATTTCTTAATTTTCATGAAAATGTCATTTCAAAACATCTTAATGGTCTTAAAATTAATTAGGCTTTGTTTTTGTTATGCAAAACATAATTTATATAGTAATAAAGTAGTTACTTTCTTTTATTCATATTTTTTATTTTAGTTTTATAAAATATTTGCTTTTATTTTATATTTTCAGTTTTTAGTTTATTTAGTTTATTTTTGAGTAATTTTGTTTGCCATTCTTATTTTTTATATAGTTTTATTTTTATCATTAGTTCAGTTATAGTGATTTTAATTCTTCAGCTTATTTCAGTAAGCATTTTTTGAAACATTTTTCATCTAATATATTATTTAATCTTTTTTTCAATTAACAAAATGTTTTTACTAGTTTTCGTTAATGATGGTTCCACTTCTTTTGATGTTGGGGTGCATTTGGGACATGATTTAGTGAGATTCACCCTATACAGGTCCTTCTAAAAAAATTAGCATATTGTGATAAACTTCATTATTTTCCATAATGTAATGATAAAAATTAAACTTTCATATATTTTAGATTCATTGCACACCAACTGAAATATTTCAGGTCTTTTATTGTTTTAATACTGATGATTTTGGCATACAGCTCATGAAAACCCAAAATTCCTATCTCAAAAAATTAGCATATCATGAAAAGGTTCTCTAAACGAGCTATTAACCTAATCATCTGAATCAACTAATTAACTCTAAACACCTGCAAAAGATTCCTGAGGCTTTTTAAAAACTCCCAGCCTGTTTCATTACTCAAAACCGCAAACATGGGTAAGACTGCCGACCTGACTGCTGTCCAGAAGGCCATCATTGACACCCTCAAGCAAGAGGGTAAGACACAGAAAGAAATTGCGGCGTGGCATGGAGGCAATCAGCCTGTGGCACTGCTGAGGTGTTATGGAGGCCCAGGATGCTTCGATAGCGTCCTTAAGCTCATCCAGAGTGTTGGGTCTTGCGTCTCTCAACTTTCTCTTCACAATATCCCACAGATTCTCTATGGGGTTCAGGTCAGGAGAGTTGGCAGGCCAATTGAGCACAGTAATACCATGGTCAGTAAACCATTTACCAGTGGTTTTGGCACTGTGAGCAGGTGCCAGGCCGTGCTGAAAAATGAAATCTTCATCTCCATAAAGTTTTTTAGCAGATGGAAGCATGAAGTGCTCCAAAATCTCCTGATAGCTAGCTGCATTGACCCTGCCCTTGATAAAACACAGTGGACCAACACCAGCAGCTGACATGGCACCCCAGACCATCACTGACTGTGGATACTCCAGTGCTGCTTCTCTGTAGCCCAGGTGAGGCACTTCTGCCGCTGTTTCTGGTTCAAAAGTGGCTTGACCTGGGGAATGCGGCACCTGTAGCCCATTTCCTGCACACGCCTGTGCACGGTGGCTCTGGATGTTTCTACTCCAGACTCAGTCCACTGCTTCCGCAGATCCCCAAGGTCTGGAATCGGTCCTTCTCCACAATCTTCCTCAGGGTCCGGTCACCTCTTCTCGTTGTGCAGCGTTTTTTGCCACACTTTTTCCTTCCCACAGACTTCCCACTGAGGTGCCTTGATACAGCACTCTGGGAACAGCCTATTTGTTCAGAAATTTCTTTCTGTGTCTTACCCTCTTGCTTGAGGGTGTCAATGATGGCCTTCTGGACAGCAGTCAGGTCGGCAGTCTTACCCATGATTGCGGTTTTGAGTAATGAAACAGGCTGGGAGTTTTTAAAAGCCTCAGGAATCTTTTGCAGGTGTTTAGAGTTAATTAGTTGATTCAGATGATTAGGTTAATAGCTTGTTTAGAGAACCTTTTCATGATATGCTAATTTTTTGAGACAGGAATTTTGGGTTTTCATGAGCTGTATGCCAAAATCATCAGTATTAAAACAATAAAAGACCTGAAATATTTCAGTTGGTGTGCAATGAATCTAAAATATATGAAAGTTTAATTTTTATCATTACATTACGGAAAATAATGAACTTTATCACAATATGCTAATTTTTTGAGAAGGACCTGTATGTGATATAACTTGCTGAACTTGCGGAAAGGCATAAAAGGCAACAGACAGGTAAATGGACAGTAACATTAATTTAAGGCATACATTAAAATCTAAGGTTTTCTTATTTAAAATCCAAGCAAATTATGTGTAAAGCCACAGCCATCAGAGACATTTAAAGATAATTCACCTTCAAAACGAGGTGAAAACGGTTCTGTAGGTGTGTATGAAAACATTTCCCTGCGAGACTGTCTTGATGACTTTTGCCTGTCTTCAACTGGAGCATCTCAATGACTTTCCAAGGAAAATGTGCATGTATGATTTATGTGCCCTTCTGCACCATCAGGGTGGTGTGAGCGTCACCTCAACATCCGCCTGTGGTTTTTGAATGAGTGTATACATGCATCATATTTAGAAGTAGCGAGACACTATCAGTGTCATCTGAAATTACCAGCTCATTGCCAGACGCCCATCGCTTGCTTTTCATTGCGTTCGGTCTCTCATGGCAACAGATGGAGAGGAGGAGAGAGCGCTGATTCTTTCATACATCACAGAGATGGAGACGCTCGCCTCTCTAAGACAGACTGAAGACATTAGAAATGCAGTAATGAATCATTAAAGGACACAAACAACCGCATCGATCCACCTTCAAATAGTCGGCAGGCGTAGAAACATTGACAGGCGGATGACAGACAGCTCTTCGGTTATTTATGGGTTGAGACACCCAGGAAAGATTCTGTTGAATAATCAGATTATTCATAGGAATATATTAATACATGAATATGAATTGTTTTCACTTGTGTGTGTGTTGTGTATTCGGTGATGATGTAATTAAATCAACACGAGAATTGGCCGAATTCTAAGGCAGCATGACATATCATTCGCAGAGAAGTCAATCCCAGAATGCATTGCTCCAATATGGCAGGCAAAGCAAGAGAAATGTTGATTATAAATATACCATTATGAGCTTGCATGTTGCTTGAGATCTGATCTTTGTGCAAATGGAAGATGCACTTTTTCTCCTCCATTTACTGCAGTTCTCCTGAGCTTGGCTGTATTAAATTCAGTTTCTGATGTGTCATTTGATTATGTAAATTTATCCTCTCCAGGGGCCCAAATATCGCCGGCACTCTGTTGCTGAGTAACAGTGAGGAGATGCATACCTTGAATTTAGATACTTACTGACAAATAAATCATTTGAGCTTATGTACACTAGCGTTCAATAGTTTGGGCTCAGTAAGATTTCTTTCTCTGTTTGTGGAGGTGGATAAGTAATTAATACTTTATATTTATATTTATACTAGGATGCATCAAATTAATCAAACGTGAGAGTAAATATTTTATAATTTTACAAAAGATTTCTATTTAATATAAATGCTAATTATCATGTTAGAATGATTTCTGAAGGATCATGTGACACTGAAGACTGGAGTAATGATGCTGAAAATTCAGCTTTGTCATCACACTATTCTATCATTCTTCTATTTGTATTCACTGTTATTTCCCCTACATCTTTGGGTTGGTTGTCATAATATCTGTTTCAGTATTATTGGCTCACTCCGCTGAAGGCAGATGGCGTGATTAGCTGGGAAAACTGGTTCAAACAGCCGGTGCCCTGCATCGTCCAATCAGAAGCTGCAACCAGCATGTGATTAGCATATGGAGTCCTGTGATGATATGAAGAGTGTTTCTGAATTGCCATTGGACTTGTGTTTGTGTGGGTGGAAATTGACCAGATCTCACATGAGTCTCAGTTAAGAAAAAAGAAAACTGCTGATTATACACTGATTAAAGCCTAATGAATTGCAGCTACAATCGAAAAATTTTTGCTCAAAGGTTGCACTGTCATAGCTCATGAAGTTCTCATTTATGTTTCATTCGAGTATCAAATTTGTCTAAAATTAATTTAAAGAAATACAAAAATGACAGCATTATTGGTATACAGTAAGAGTATAGAGCTATGAATGAACGTGAAGAGCAGCTCAGATCAGAGCCGTATGTTCACACATTTTCAATAAAACAATCAGCAACGAGACATCATGTGTTATAGTGATTTTAAAATGGTTCAATGATGTTTTCAGGCAAATAATGATGAACAAAAGAAGCAGGTTCATCTGAAATAATTCTTCCACCTAGCAATTGAAGTAATATCTCTCTCTCTCTCTCTCTCTCTCTCTCTCTCTCTCTCTCTCTCTCTCTCTCTCTCTTTCTCTCTCTCTATCGATTCAAACACTCATTGTTTCTGTCTGTATGTTCTGTCACTTTCTAAAGAAGCATCAGAGTCCTGCTGTTTTCCTCTCAGTCTGACAGCATCAGCTCGTACCCTTTTCTTCCAAAATAGACACATTTGCATTTTTGGAGACATTTCGATGCTGATTTAACGACGGCTTTAATCTCCAGGACGTTTTACAATTGCAGTGCAGCGTAAAGGAGACAGAAGAGGTTTCAAACGAGATCAGATTTATTCTGGTACTTTCAGTTCTACTAAATTGCTTTAATCAAGGTGATCTGACACAACTGTCCATCAATACTAAACACCTTCCTCCTTTTCACAGAAGACTCCTGCGTTACTATCTATCTATCTATAGTCTGTCTGTCTATAGTCTGTCTGTCTGTCAGTCTATCTTTCTTTCTATAGTCTGTCTGTCTATCTATCTATAGTCTGTCTGTCTGTCTATCTATAGTCTGTCTGTCTGTCTATCTATCTGTCTATCTATAGTCTGTCTGTCTGTCTATAGTCTGTCTGTCGTTCTATCTATAGTATGTCTGTCTGTCTGTCTATCTATCTGTCTATCTATAGTCTGTCTGTCTGTCTATCTATAGTCTGTCTGTCTGTCTGTCTATATACACTCACCTAAAGGATTATTAGGAACACCATACTAATACTGTGTTTGACCCCCTTTCGCCTTCAGAACTGCCTTAATTCTACGTGGCATTGATTCAACAAGGTGCTGAAAGCATTCTTTAGAAATGTTGGCCCATATTGATAGGATAGCATCTTGCAGTTGATGGAGATTTGTGGGATGCACATCCAGGGCACGAAGCTCCCGTTCCACCACATCCCAAAGATGCTCTATTGGGTTGAGATCTGGTGACTGTGGGGGCCATTTTAGTACAGTGAACTCATTGTCATGTTCAAGAAACCAATTTGAAATGATTTGAGCTTTGTGACATGGTGCATTATCCTGATGGAAGTAGCCATCAGAGGATGGGTACATGGTGGCCATAAAGGGATAAACATGGTCAGAAACAATGCTCAGGTAGGCCATGGCATTTAAACAATGCCCAATTGGCACTAAGGGGCCTAAAGTGTGCCAAGAAAACATCCCCCACACCATTACACCACCACCACCAGCCTGCATAGTGGTAACAAGGCATGATGGATCCATGTTCCCATTCTGTTTACGCCAAATTCTGACTCTACCATCTGAATGTCTCAACAAAAATTGAGACTCATCAGACCAGGCAACATTTTTCCAGTCTTCAACTGTCCAATTTTGGTGAGCTCTTGAAAATTGTAGCCTCTTTTTCCTATTTGTAGTGGAGATGAGTGGTACCTGGTGGGGTCTTCTGCTGTTGTAGCCCATCCGCCTCAAGGTTGTGCGTGTTGTGGCTTCACAAATGCTTTGCTGCATACCTCGGTTGTAACGAGTGGTTATTTCAGTCAAAGTTGCTCTTCTATCAGCTTGAATCAGTCGGCCCATTCTCCTCTGACCTCTAGCATCAACAAGGCATTTTCGCCCACAGGACTGCCGCATACTGGATGTTTTTCCCTTTTCACACCATTCTTTGTAAACCCTAGAAATGGTTGTGCGTGAAAATCCCAGTAACTGAGCAGATTATGAAATACTCAGACTGGACCGTCTGGCACCAACAACCATGCCACGATCAAAATTGCTTAAATCACCTTTCTTTCCCATTCTGAGATTCAGTTTGGAGTTCAGGAGATTGTCTTGACCAGGACCACACCCCTAAATGCATTGAAGCAACTGCCATGTGATTGGCTGATTAGATAATTGCATTAATGAGAAATTGAACAGGTGTTCCTAATAATCCTTTAGGTGAGTGTATAGTCTGTCTGTCTGTCTGTCTATCTATAGCAGTGTTTCTCAACCTCTCCTGCAGGGACCCCCTGACAGGACATGTTTTTGTTTTAACCCTGAAATGGCACACCTGATTCAATCAATTAAAGGCTCGAAGGCTTAATGTGTAGCTGAGTAATTGAATCAGGTGTGCCATTTCAGGGTTAAAACAAAAACATGTCCTGTCAGGGGGTCCCTGCAGGAGAGGTTGAGAAACACTGATCTATAGTCTGTCTGTCTGTCTATCTATAGTCTGTCTGTCTCTCTGTCTCTCTGTCTTTAGTCTGTCTGTCTGTCTGTCTATCTATAGTCTGTCTGTCTGTCTATCTATCATCTATCTATCTATAGTCTGTCTGTCTGTCTGTCTATCTATCTATCATCTATCTATAGTCTGTCTGTCTATCTATCTATCATCTATCTATCTATCTATCTATCTATAGTCTGTCTGTCTGTCTGTCTATCTATCATCTATCTATCATCTATCTATCTATAGACTGTCTGTCTGTCTGTCTATCTGTCTATAGTCTGTCTGTTTGTCTATCTATCTATTTATCTATCTATAATCTGTGTCTGTCTGTCTATCAATCTATCTATCATCTATCTATCTATCTATAGTCTGTCTGTCTGTCTATCTATATATCATCTATCTATCTATCATCTATCTATCTATAGTCTGTCTGTCTGTCTATCTATCATCTATCTATCTATCTATCTATCTATCTATCTAACATCTATCTATCTATAGTCTGTCTGTCTGTCTGTCTGTCTATCTATCTATCTATCATTTATCTATCTATCTATCTATCTATCTATCTATCTATCTATCTATCTATCTATCTATCTATCTATAGTCTGTTTGCCTATCTATCTATCTATCTATCTATCTATCTATCTATCTATCTCTCTCTCTATCGTTTTATCTATCTGTCATTCTATCTATCATTTTGTCTTATTCCATAATAGTAAACTACAGTTCAGAGATGTTGATTAACCATTCATTGAAGGATTCATCAAAATGAGTCAAACTTCTGTGAGTCTTTTTGAATGATTCACTTAACAGAACCAGTTCATATTAATCATTTGCTCATGAATCAGAATGTTTGTTTGTTTTTACAGGTTAGGACACTATCTCAGCTCAATCTTTTCTTGTCATTTTTTACACAATCTCAAAATGTATTAATATTTAGATCACATTACACTGAATCGTGTCCAAATTTCAGAAATTATGATGCATTGCATCATTTTGTTGTATCAGAATCATATCCTTGTTGGTGTTTGGTGTTGTTGTTGTTATATGATGTAGCATCCTGGCGTTATTGTTCTTTTTAATCTGTTTTAATATCAACTAATCAACAGTGCTTTTCTGTCCTTCTGTGTGTTTTATTCTAGACGATGCTCACTGCTATCTCCATGAGTGCCATCGCCACAAACGGCGTAGTGCCAGGTAAGCTATCCCTGCTCGAGCTTAACATGTGCATGTGAGTCGCCTTGGAAACAGGAAGCGGTCACCGTAGCAACAACAACTCAAGCAATGACCAGACAGCAAAACCCTCAAAGCTATATTTATGTATTCATAATTCGATGAGCGTGGCCTGTCCTAATGACCCCCTTGATCTCATCTCCTGATTGGAGGAGTGCAGAGGTGAGGTGAAATTGCCAGGTTTGGTTCCCCATCCGTTGTTCATCAGTGATAGGCTGCTATTATCCCTATAGTGCTAAAAGCCTCTCGATAAGCATGCTTAATATTTCCCAAGAAACAGGAAGTTGTAATTGTTGGTTGTGTTGAGCTATTTTTCAGAGCTGTCAACGCCAGAATGCTTTGTTGATATCCTATAATATCGTTTCCTAAGAGGGTTTTTTGTTTGTGATCATGCATCTGTTTTTAACAGCTGGCGGCTCCTACTACATGATCTCTCGTTCTCTGGGCCCTGAGTTTGGTGGAGCTGTAGGAATCTGCTTCTACTTGGGCACCACCTACGCTGGAGCCATGTACATCTTGGGCTGCATCGAGATCCTGCTGGTGAGATCAACAGCCTGTGTGTTTTATGAGTCTGTGTCTTAGGCCACATCCACACGAAGCCAGAGCTTTCCCTATCCGATCTTTTTTTTTTTCCTCGTTCTAAATTTTTTTTTTTTCGTAAACACAGCGTCGTCTCAAGAAATATATGCGCACACACGAAACTACTGAAACCGACTGAAAACGATGTGGTATACATGCCAGACCAGTATGTGGCGCTGTAACTATGCCACAGAGATACACTAAACAAGGAGAAGAAGACTTGGAGCATGCGCATAACCTTGCGCGCTCTATACGAACTCAACATGACAGCGGTGTGTGACTAATGCTGACACGTGGTGTGATGACATCATCGTTTCACAAAATGTACGGATTGGCCGTACACATGAAAACGCAAGGGTGTAGTTTTCAGATTTATCCACTCTGGGACCCGGTTTAAAAAAATAGCGGTTTCAGTGTCCCAAAACGCCGGATCCGTCTGGACGAAACGCCAATACGATACAAAATTTGTACGTATACAGCTAAACGCGTCTCCGTGTGGACAGGTCCTTAAAGAGGACCTATTATGCCCATTTACAAAGTCTTGTTTTTGGGCTCTCCTAGAACAGGTTTTCATGCTTTAATGTTCATTATTTTCCACTGTTGCAGCTCCTCTCTTCACAGTCTGTCAGTAACGCTCTGTTTAGTTCCTGTCTCTATGAAGCTCCTCCTTCTGAAAAGCACAATGTGCTCTGATTGGTCGGCTGGAGCAGTGTGCTGTGATTGGTCAAGCACTTTAAGCGTGTTTGGGAAATGTCCCTTACCATAACTGCCCGTTTCAACACACTACTAGCCAACTCAACCAGGCAACGCCCCTTTATTTCTGCGTATGAATTGGGCAGAAATTATTTAAAGGGATAGTTCACCCAAAAATGAATGAGAAAAATTCTGTTATCATTTACTCACCCTCATGTTGTTCCAAACCCATACGACTTTCATTCATTTTCGGAACACAAATGAAGATTTTTTTGATGAAATCTGAGCGATTTTTGTATTTTTATTTTTAGTTTATAAAAAGATTGTAAAACTAATCCATATGAATTGAGCGGTTTAGTCCAAATTTTCTGAAGAGACTTGATCGCTTTATATGATTATTTTATTATTATTTTATTTTATTTTTATATAACAGCTCAAACCTGATGCGTAACACGAGAATGAACCTCATTGGTTCTTGCTGAAGCTCAAACGTGATGCGCAACACGAGATTGAACCTCATTGGTTCTCGCACGTTCAGTGAACATGCTTGAGCTTCCGTTTACCACAACTGATGGGAGTTGATGAATGTTTAAATGTGAATAAAAGCCTAAATTTAATCAGTTCATCATATAAAGTGATCGAGTCTCTTCAGAAAATTTGGACTAAACTGCTCAATTCATATGGATTAGTTTTACAATCTCTTTATGAACTTTTTAAAGCGTCAAAGTTAAAGTTGTGTTGCATTATTTTGTGCAGCCTGGACATTCTGCTAAACTTCTCCTTTTTAACTCCAAATAAAGTCCTATGGATTTGGAATGACATGAGGCACAATTGTATCAGAAAACAATTTTATCATAAGTGCCTTTTATACTTTAAATCAACCAATGAAATACACGCACAGGATTGTGGGATATCATTGGCAGCGAAAGACCAGATGAAGACATTTTAGTAGTCAGGAAGTTTTGCAAACACTCAAATCATGCTTTTTTTTTTTTTTTTTTACATTTTAAGTTGATTTCATTTTTTGTTGTTCATCACTCTTTTGTTTTATCTCTCTATCTCTCATCCTGCTTTCCCTCCCTCCTCTTCGAGCGAGTAATTAAGTAATTACTCTGCGTTTAATTGCTCCGTTGATGAGCGCTAGCGTGTCCTCAGAGCCTCGCTGGTCTCGCGTTTTAACACACGTGTTCTCGGCTGCTCGTGTATTTTCTTTCACATTACTCATCGGGTCTCGAGTCTATTTCACTTCTGGGTTAATTCTTTCTTCCAGAGAAACATAGGCTTAGCTCCCATTGTCCGTGGAAAATGTTGTCCATGCTTGAGATCCGCGGGTCCACGGCGTGCTGATTCGAGAGAGTGTTTTATCCAGACTACGGCGAAAGACACAAATGTCTGAAGCGAGCCAAATAAAACTGTACTCTATAACCCGACAGATATTATTAAAATGAACAGGTCACCATAGAGACTAGCTGCTCAGTGTGTGTGTGTGTGTGTGTGTGTGTGTGTGTGTGTGTGTGTGTGTGTGTGATATTTTCGCCCTCAAATTGTTTCTGTAAGCAAAATGCAATTAAATAAAAATCCTTCTTCTTGGGGGGGGGGGGGGGCAGGGGGGAGATAATAACCCGATTTTGAGAGATTTCGTAAGATTCTCAATAATTACTAATTTTTATCCTTCTTATAAGGGTAAAAGTATGAAATAGTTTAATGAACAGTGCAATTTATTGTGCTTGGAGGCGTGAAACAGAACATATGCACCCAAAAGTTTACGGCTTTAAATATAATTTAGGTCAGGCCTCTAATAAGGACTAATGGTGGGCCATTTGCAGTATTAATTCTATGCTTGACTAGTTCAATTAGCGCTTGTAGAACTGAACTCACGCTAGTCTGTTTTACCGACTGTGTCATTGTGAATCACTCTCATCTCTTTTCTTTTGTCCCTCTTTGCCTGTTTGCTATTCTTTGAATCTTTTTAGGTTTATCTTGTTTTAACCTTTTTATCATTTGTACACTTTTTTCTGACCTTTAACCTTCCCCAAACTTGTTTCTGTATTATATTTGGCTGTTCAGTTTCGGTTGTAAACATTAGTCTTATAAAATAAGCTATTAATTATTCATCATCGATTTTGTTAGAAAGAGATGTCAAACAATGTCCATTTGGTTACTGTCACGTTGAGTGAAATGAAGATGCCCTGAACCAGTTTTGTAGAGGAATAGCGATACATGAAATTATTTATAATGGCATAAGGCGCATGGCATGGTTCAGATGTTATTAGCTGAAAAATACATGACATTTCATTTTTTGGTGCTTTAGGCTAAAGTCCCTACTAAAACACCCGTTTATCATTTTTATGGGTCATTTATTCTGAGAAAGGCAGTTTAATGAAATGATGAGGACAGCAGGTCATCCATAAACGTAAGATTAAGAAAATGTAAGATTAAGTCCATAAAGTTAGGAAAGTTGTTTTTATCTCAGAACATTGACTGGCAGTCCCAAGTATTTTCTTATTTTTCTTCTTTTTGATTAGCATTTATGCATTTCTCTTTGCACTTTTTTTCCCTCCTCTTATCTCAGGTGTACATTGTTCCACAAGCTGCCATTTTTAAGATGGAGGGTCTTGAGGGAGCCGAGGCCGAGGCCGCTATGCTGAACAACATGCGTATTTACGGCACACTAGTGCTGAGCTTCATGGCGCTCGTGGTGTTTGTAGGAGTGAAGTACGTGAACAAGCTGGCGCTCCTCTTCCTCGCCTGTGTCATCTGCTCCATCCTCGCCGTCTACGCTGGAGTGATCAAGACCGCCTTCGAGCCTCCCATCTTCCCGTATGTGCCTCATGAATATTACAGTCATATCATGGACAAACTTATGCCAGAAACAGCAGTGTTCTTTTAGTTGTATTATAGTTGTATTCATATTTTGAATTAGCGTTTTTAGTTTTCATGTTAATTTTAGATTCATTTTTATTAAATGTGATTGTCATTTTATTAGTAAAAAAAAAAAATGTAGGTTTCATTTATTTTTATTTCAGTTTTTATTTATTTCCAGTTAATAATTTTAGTGTTTTAAAGGGTAACTAAACCCCTGGTCAGAGCCTGACTCCACCCACTGGCAATATTTGAAAAATGCTGGAAAAGTGGGCAGAGCCCAGCGGAGGGGGACGTGCCCCCGAGACGCATCTCTCTGTAGGCAAGGGCGTGGTGAGCTGGTGCCCTCTGACGTCAGAGGGTACCACAACTTCCAATAGGAAAATTCAACTGCAGTAGCCACCATTCAACCTGAAGAGGGCTGCACTCTGATGTTTTTTCACCATATATTGTAAAATTAAAACACTTTATACCCAAACGTCAAAAAATTTACTCGAATCAATAAACAGCATTTATGAAGCTCCATTCTTACAGATCATTAACTAAAAAAAGTTGTTTTAGTGTTTAGTTACCCTTTAACTGTTAGTTTAATACCCAGGCAACATTTTTAATTTTCAGTTTAAGTTTTTCAACTAATATTTATATTTTAGTTTATTAAAAGAAATGTTTTTAATAGTTTTCATTTTAGTTAACAATAATACACTGTATGTGCACTGTAAAAAAACAATTAAAAGTTATAAATTAAGATTATTGGAGTATGTTTTACAAAAAATACTATTTTAGTATTTCTACTTCAGAAATTTCACGTTTAACTCAATGTGTGATGTGCCTTTGAATTTTTTTAGTTAAATTTACAAGCAATTTCTGTGTGAAAAGTTTTTTTTTTTTAAAGGTGCAATGTGTAATTGCACAGAATTTCTGAGTATCTATTGATGATTCCTTCTATGGAGGTCGACATATTGTGTGGTCATGTTTCTAGCGTAGCCGACAGCGAACACACAGCGCTACAGAGCGCGTTTTCTCACAACCTTGAAAAAGAAGTTTTCAGTGGTGCAGACCTGCCAACCTGTACGCATTTTGCGTAGGGGATACGCGTTTTGACCTCAAAGTACGCTGGTACGATTTGTCACTCTAAACTACGCAAAAACCTGGTGACGCGCCTCTGTGCACGCGCAGTCCTCAAATAAAGCAAGAGCAAAAGAAGAGGAGTTCGACCAATCATAGCGCTGAGTTCATTCCCCAAATAGCAAGGGAGGAAGATTGACAGATGCGTAAGACCTATCATTAAAAAGAGAATGAAAATCGACAGCAATAAAGTAATCCCGCTCGATCCCTCTTCCGCCGTCTGACTGAGTTCGTCAGCGAGGACAGTACAGTAGTCACAGTACTTCTGACTCCTGAAGGTAAACGGGCTGGGGTGGATGTGGAAAGTTGAAATATTGTATTGAGTGAACTAAATCTGGATTCGATGATCACATGAGTGATCGCAATCGCATGTATTATCTTAAAATACTCCGTAATTCATCATGGTCACTCAGATAAGAGGAAAACATCATTCATCCATGCAAATTATAAAATGCTTAAGTAATGCTTAACAGTAAATCTGAATAAAATTTAAATCGCTATGGCTTAGTGATTATGACAGTTCTGTGATTTGTGGATTACTGATAAAACGCGAGTCTGGAGAAACAGGCGTTTATTTATTCATTCTCAGTGTTGAGAAACGTAGCCTGCATGTGTTACGTTATTGCGTTAATAATAACTAAACTAATGTTACATATTTATTTTGTATGAAAACTAGCGCGTTAGTTACTTATGGATTAAAAAGTACGTTGTATCTGCTGCGCGAGCTCTCTCACAAACACTGACGCGCGCACGCAGAGAGAGAGAAGATGATTGTAAAATGAAAATTGACGGGCTAAGTTTAAATTTTGTTCTTGGTTGTGTTTTTTTGTTACAGAAACCATTTTGTTAGATCCATCCATGTTTTTTAAATTCGTTAAATGACGGACTTTTACTGTCAACACAGCCCTCAGTATATGTCGGATTCGTCTAACTTATTGTCTACTTGATATTCTCTTTAGAATAAGTGGTTCGTTTTGCTATTATTGGACTCCTGTCTATTCATTGTCAACTATTTTCTATAAATATGTTTGTATTGGCTAACGTTTATTCAGCTAATGCGTGTCCAGTTTAAAATGTACAAATGCAAAGACACCACGTCTCAAATAAAAGCCTTTTTTTTCCTGTGAGATTTAGTATCATATTTGGATATTGGAATAATAAATTATGTAGCCTATCTTACATTTACAACGTTCCGATGTTAGTGATTTTTTTATTTACTGTTTTCTAGGGGTTTCTTAATCTTAGACTATTGACCAGCACACATTATATACAATGCAATATTAATAATGAATATCCCCCCCCCCCATAGTACTCAAAAAATAATGTCAAGGTTGGCAGGTCTGGTGGTGTATAAAGACCTTACTTAATGAACCGTTATATTTCTATTACCTTAAAATGAGCAGTTTCTCTCTACACACACCGCGGGTTCCCTTACATTGAAATGCGCCGACATGTTTCTACGGTGGCCCTAAATGGACAAACACGTTTCGTTACTATGTTGCTCTTCGTGCAAGGAAGCAAGCTTAGTTCAGCGAATAAAACACTGACACAATGATGACCAAGTAACAATAATATTCGCAATAACATAGTTTTACTGAATAATTAAGTAAACATAATTTCTTAATTTATCCTTGTAAAGAAACCTCATTGCTGAAATGCTACTCTCTGCTGTTTCAGACGATGACATTTTCCTGGCGGCCACCGTAACTTTTGTTGGTTGCAATTTGTAACCTCACCACTAGATGCCGCTAAAATCACACACTGCACCTTTAAGATTGAAAAATGAGATTGAAATATGTCATTGATTTCTACAGAGTGTGTGTGCTGGGGAACCGGACTCTGGTTTGGAAAGGTTTCGATGTGTGTGCAAAGGTCATCGAGAGAGAAAACGTCACGGTCACCACCCAACTCTGGCGGCTTTTCTGCGACTCCGAGTTCTTGAACGCAACATGTGACAGCTATTTCAGCACCAACAACGTCACGGAAATACAGGGCATCCCAGGAGTTATGAGTGGCACACTACGCGGTAAATACAGACACAAAAGGACATCATCACAACACACTCATATCATAATAACCGTGCAAAAAGAAAGCCACACAGTATTGAGACAAATACTTTAGCTAAAAAAAAGTTTTTAAGAATGTCCAAGTTAAAACACTTCTTCAAAACAATCACTTTAGCAAAGTTTGTACTACTGTTTCTGTTTATTCTGATAAATAAAATAATTAATTTTGTTCAATGTACTGTCATTAAAATTTTTTTTTTTTTAAAAAGTAAAGATTCTGAAAGCATTGAAGGAGATTCCATAATAATTGAATATAGAATTACAGTAGTGACCATAAATTATATTTTATTATATACGATTAATTCCACATTTTTAAATATAATGATTTTGTTTGGTGACTATCTCTAAGGTGGACACCCAACTTCATATATGATATTTTCCATCTAAATCTAACCATGTCATGTCAACAAACAGGAAAGTCAGCCAGCTGTTTATTATCATGTTAATTATTTTGCCTTTCATGTGGCACATGTGTGTCAGCCTTTTACGTCCTTTTATGTGGACAGCCAAAAACCATACTTTTATATATTCTTCTGTTATTGAAAAACTGTTGCTTTATTTACCTTGAACAAAACTGAAAATCATTAAGAAGACCTTTGTCTCAAAATATACTTAATAATTTTAGCGATTCTCATTTGCTACTTAAATAAAAAAAAAAACATTTTAAAAAACATCAAATATTAGATCAAATTAGCACAATAAACTTTGCACAAATTAGCACAGAATCAACTTATATATAATACATTATATATATATATATATATATATATATATATATATATATTTATTTTTTTTTTTACTTTCTATACATCAAAGAATTTTGAAACAAAATGAATCACAGTTTCCACAAAAACATGACAGCTCAACAGTTTTCAACTGATAATAATCAGAAATGTTTCTTGAGCAGTAAATCATCATATTATAATGATTTCTGAAGGATCATGTGACACTGAAAACTGGAGTAATGATGCTGAAAATTCAGCTTTGATCACAGGAATAAATTACATTTCAAATACATTCACATAGAAAACAGTTATTTTAAATTTTAATATATTTTACATTATTCTTTACTGTATTTAGGGAATCACATGACAGACATGGAACATGACATGAACAAACCAAAAACGTGACAGAGACAAGACCAAATCGTGACACTCTCTTTGTTTTGCTTTCTCCTTTTTTTCATCCAGATAACCTCTTTGGGAATTATATGGAGAAGGCTCAGTTCATTGAGAAGGTGGGAATAACGGCAGTGGTGGAACCCGATGCCATCCCGACCAACACCAACCGTTACGTGCTTGCCGACGTCACCTCCTTCTTTACCATGCTGGTGGGCATCTACTTCCCCTCCGTGACAGGTTAGGATTCTCTCATCCGTCATTTATGATTATGAAAATGAATCGTGTAGATCAGAATTTACAAGAATGTCCGGCAACACTTTCCAATAAGGTTCCATTGGTTAACATGAGTTAACTGCATGAGTTAAAGGGTTAGTTCACCCAAAAATGAAAATTCTGTCAGTAATTACTCTCCCTCATGTTGTTCAAACCCGTAAGACCTTCGTTCATCTTCGGAACACAAATTAAGATATTTTAATTTGAGAGAAGGAAATTGATAGTTGAAATAAAGTTATTTTTGTTTTTTTTGCGCACAAAAAGAATTCTCGTTGCTTGATAAACTTAAGATTGAGCCACTGTAGTCACTTGGACTATTTTAACGATGTCTTTAATAACTTTTCGGGGAACAAGTTTCAATCTCTTAGAAGCCTATGGAGGAGTGATCCAGCTCTCAGATTTCATCAAAAATATCTTAATTTGTGTTCTGAAGATGAACGAAGGTCTTACGGGTTTGAACAACATGAGGGAGAGTAATTACTGACAGAATTTTCATTTTTGGGTGAACTATCCCTTTAACATCAAAAATACTTCTGAAGCATTTATTTATCTTAATTTATATTAATTTCTACATTTACTAATACATTATTAAAATCTATTAATATTATTTAATGGACCTGTGCAAACTTGAACTGACAATGAACAGTTGTATTTTTATTAAGTTATGTTAACAAAGATTAATAAATACTGTAACAAATGTATTGCTCATTGTTTCTTAATGCATGAACTAATGTTAACTAATAATTGTGCCTTATTGTAAAGTGTTACTGTAATACGAAAATTCAAAATTTAGATTTGCTACATGTTAGAATACAAGTCAAATCATTAAAATAACAAAAATGGAAGTATGGGGAATTACTGTATATAGTAAGCAAAACATTGTTCTGTATGATCTGCCTTGTTTTGAACAGGTATCATGGCTGGATCAAACCGATCCGGGGATTTGCAGGATGCCCAGAAGTCCATTCCCATCGGCACCATCCTGGCCATCACCACCACGTCCATCATCTGTATCTTCTCATACATGAACACACACATATGCACACACATATATATCTGATATCACATCCTCCTGCAGAACAGTTTATGATACACTGTCCTGCCCAAAAATTTTAATTTGGATAAAATGTCCAAAGTCCCCCTGTAGTCAATAATTTTATCCCTTAAAACTCATCTTTGATCACCAAAATTACTTGAAAAAATTTCTTCATGCCTTAAAATAGATTTAAATGTAACTGGACACCCTTGCTTCATTTAGTATACGCGGTTCTATGAATATGCAAATGTGCCCCGCTAGAGGTGGGCGATACTGAAAATTTCGATATCGACCCGATACCAAGTAAATACAGGGCCAGTATCGCCGATATCGATACCGATACCAATACTTTTCATTTTAAAAGCAAGCACTTGAACTTGTATGAACTTTAATGCATCATTAATATGCTAAATCTGAATACGTTTATATATTATATAAGACTACTAAATATTTTGTGATTTGTGCTCTCAACTCGCCTGTAATTAGTCAGTGACTTTTACAAAACTACCCTAATTATAGTAAATGTACTATTGTACACTAGCCTACTGTTCAAAAGTTTGGGGTCTGTAAGATTTTTAATTCTCTTCTGCATTTATTTAATCAAAAATACATACATAGGCTATCTGTTTTCTTTGCCATAGTAAACTGTAATTTATTCATGTGATCAAAGCTGAATTTTCGGCATCATTACTCCAGTCATGATGATAATTCATTTTAATATGCTGATTTGCTGCTCAGGAAACATTTCATATTATTATCAATGTTGAAAACAGTTTCATATTTTTGTGGAAACCATGATACATTTTATGCAGAATTATTTGATGAACAAAGTTGAAAGAACAGCATTTATATGAAGTATATATATTTTTTAACAGTGTAAAACCCTTTGATCAATTTAATGCATCGATCCTTGTTGAATAAAAATATTAATTTCATTAAAAAAAATCTTACTGACGTCAACATTTTGAACCGTTATGTACACTTGTGGTTTGTTTATTGCGAAATAACTCCTGTCATCTAAGCAAGGCTCCGTTTCCCAAACGCACTGGGCCTGTGAGCTCAGTGAAGCACCAGCATCGAACACTCTCTGTGATTGATTGGTTTCGTCTTGTATACAGATGACTAGGAGAAAAAGTTCTATCCTACACAATTACCCGCTAACATTTGCTTATTTTTCCACTTTGAAGCTTATTTTACACACTGAATTGCGTGCTAAATTAATAAAAATTACTGGTAAAAAAAATACACATTTGGATCGATATTTTTATGTGAGGATCGATCCTTTTCGATACCACGTCAGTATCGAAGTATCGATACTTCAGGATCGATCCGCCCACCTCTAGGCCCCGCATCCACTCACTCACTCAGCTCAGATATCCACTGGTTGATCCACACGTTGATCTGATTGGTTACAAGGTACTTTGTGACGTCAGAAACCCCAGCGGTGTTCAAACAGTGTTTTTGAGACACTGCCGTTTTAAGGAGAAAATACTCAGCAATGCTGACAACTTATGAATTTACACATGTTTTGTCTTAAAGCATATTAAAAACACCACATAGACATATAAACAACATTAAAAGCTGGATTTTCACCACAGAGGGACTTTAAGAGTCTATGATTGGCTTATTATTGCAGTGATTATTATGTTTCTAGAATGTTATATGATTGGCAAAAGTTCTTCTAACCCTAACTGATGGAGTGTGTAGCTTTTCATTTCTTAAACTAACATGTAGGAAGACGCATCATGGCCATATTCCAGGATGACAAAGTCAAAATTCATCAAATATTTATGCACCTCTTGATGGAAATAAATGTTGTGATGTTATTTCCATCAAGAGGTGCATCAGTTTTTGGTCAAGATCTTGAGTCCAGCACTCTGTAAAGTCTCCTCCAGCACATCCCAAAGACTTTAAATGAATTTAAGATCTGTGCCAATTCATGTGTGAAAATGATTCTTCATTCTTCCACAATCTGAGCCTGATGAATCTTGGCATTGTCATCCTGGAATATGGCCATGATGTGTTTATAAACACACAAAACAAGCTAAAAAAGAGTTCATATTTGTCCAAAAAAAAACAAATCTTCAGCAGATGTTCTTTAACCGGCGTCTCCAGACATGTCCAGTGTGGTTCTGTTCGGCGCCTGCATCGAGGGATCGGTGCTGAGGGATAAGTATGTTATTCACACTCTGCTTAACTTATAAATATATCATGTGATTTAGTGCATGAGAAGATACAGGGTAAGATTTTGTAATGCTCTTAAAAGGCTGCTGCATTTATTTTAGCAAAAATACAGGAAAATCAGTAATATTGTGAAATATTATTTTGATTTAAAATGTTTTCTATGTGAGTATATAGTAAAATGTAATTTATTCCTGTGATCAGAGTCGTATTTTCTGCATCATTACTCCAGTCTTCAGTGTCACATGATCCTTCAGAAATCATTCTAATATGATGATTTACTGCTCAAGAAACATTTCTGATTGTTGTGGAAACGCTGATACATTTTTTTATGGATTATTTGATTAACGGAATGTTCAAAAGAACAGCATTTATTTGAAATAGAATCGTTTGTAACATTATAAATGTCACTGTGCGTACATATGTCACCCCTGAAAAGATAAATAGGTTTAACCCAGAAATGCCAGATATCTGTTTTAAATGCCAAAAACATAAGGGAAATTCTTCCATTGTATCTGGGAATGTGAGGAGATCAAGACATTCTGGCAAAAAGTGACAGCACTAATTTCTTAAATTATTTTAAAACCAATTCCAATGACCCCTGAAATATGTGCTTTGGGTTTAATTCCTGTAAGTCTATCATTATCAGGTTATCACACTAAAATGATTGACATTTGTCTAGTTCTTGCAAGACGTTTAGTTGCATTTTACTGGAAGAACATAGAAGGTCATTACATTGATCATTGGTTAAAAGATCTGTCACATTGTATTGCATTGGAAAGAATAACCTACAGTATAAAGGGCAAACTAAAAGAATACCATAAAATATGGGATCTTTTTATATATTTTCTGGAAAATAACCAAATACAGGCAATATTAGATACCTCTCACTCCACTGATTGATATGTCTCTATATGATGCGCTTATGTATTTGAAAATATATGGGGATTTCTGTCTTAGACTTTGTATAATACCTTCTATACCTGTGTAACTGATTTTTTTGGATGCTGAGGGGGGGTGGGGGTGGGAAGATAGTTAAAATATATATAAAATGTTTTGTTTTTTTGGGAATGTTCTTGTTATATTCCATGTTTTTCAATAAAAATATGTTCAAAAAATAAATGCACATAAATGTCACTGTTGATCAAGTGAGTTGCTGAATGTATCTCAGGTTTGGTGAGGCCGTCAGGGGTAACCTGGTGATCGGGACACTGGCGTGGCCTTCGCCCTGGGTCATCGTCATCGGCTCCTTCTTCTCCACCTGTGGTGCGGGTCTCCAGAGCCTGACGGGCGCTCCCCGGCTCCTACAGGCCATCGCACGGGACGGCATCGTGCCGTTCCTCAGGGTGAGGAGACGCATTCACATTACAGATTATTCTGGCCGAGAGCCTTGTGTTTATCTGCTCATGTGCATGCGTGTGTGTTGCAGGTGTTCGGCCATGGAAAAGCAAACGGGGAGCCCACCTGGGCACTGCTCATGACCGCTTGCATCTGTGAGAGTGGGATTCTCATCGCTTCCCTGGATAACGTCGCTCCGATCCTCTCCATGTAAGAGGCATGCACTGAAATATACAGCCGAACCAGAACGTGATTGCACACTTGAGTCATATTTAAAATTTCTGAATATCAATGCATTAGATAATACAATTTAAAAAACAACTGACACATTCGAATATAGTTGTCACGTTTTAGGTGTTTGTTTCTTGTTCCTGGGTTCTGGTCTGTCATGTGATCCCCCATTTTAGTCATGTGATCCTGCCTTGTGTTCCCTTGTCTGTGTCATGTTGTCGTTGATTGTTTAAATGTTCACAGGTGTCCCTTGTCTCGTCGTTAGTCCTGTATGTATTTAAACCCTCATGTTTGCCCTGTGTACTTGTCGAGTATTGTTTGTTCCATGCCCAGTCTCCGGTAGGCTTGTTTCCTGAGTCTATGTTCGTGTTTCTGGTCAGTTTTTTCGTGCTTTGCCGTGTTTTAGTTTGTAAATAAATTGCGTTTGCGTTCTCGCCTCAGCTTGCCTTCAGTGGACCAGTCATTACAATAGTACACAAAGAAGACATTAAAATAGTGTAACCAAAATTCGTTTTTATCAACTGAAATAAAATAAGATATCAACTGAAATATCAGATGAGAACCTGAATTAAAATGTTTTTAGAAATGTTGCCTCGGCATATGACTAAAACTGGAATAAAAACAAATTAAAGCTAAATAGCATTAATAATAATAAAAGTGACAGAGGCGCTTAACAAAATTACTGAAACAAACTCAAATTAAAATGAAAATTAAAAATATCAAAGGTAATTCAAATGTTAATAAATACTATAATAGTAGTATAAAAATAATATGAAAAATAACATTAACAAAAATTAATTTTAATAGTTTAAGGTTTAGTTATTGTGAAAAATAAATATCAATATGATCCACTAAACAAACAGGCAAACAATACTGACTGTCTTTGTTTCAGCACTTCATATATTTAGCTAATTTAAACTTCTTTTTGTCCCTTTTTGCTTGACCTTTTTTTTAATAAATGATATATAGTTCAATATTCTCATGTCTAAAACAATCACGTTCTGACATTTTAAGACGTCAGACACTTTTTGACACCAGTGTACTTGATCTGTTTGTGTTTACTGACATGATCCTGGTCATTTTCCTCGTGCTGTGTCTGCAGGTTCTTCCTCATGTGCTACATGTTTGTGAATCTGGCCTGCGCTGTTCAAACTCTACTCAGAACGCCCAACTGGAGACCACGATTCAAGTTCTACCACTGGTGAGCTTCACACCGCCACGTCTTTCCGTTTACTGTGGCTTTACTGGTGTTTGTACACTAACATTTGCTCTCCTGTTCTCCGACAGGACTCTTTCCTTCCTCGGCATGAGTCTTTGTCTCTCACTCATGTTCATCTGTTCTTGGTACTACGCCATCGTTGCCATGGTGATCGCCAGCTGTATCTACAAGTATATCGAGTTCCGAGGGTAAGTGGATCGTGACCCGGAGTCGGGGGAAAACCAAGACGATGGATTAGAATTGAGTTTTAGGTGTTTGACCTGTCAGAGTTTTTAGATCCCTCATAATCCGCCCGGGCCAACAACAGCTGAAATCTGCTCCGGGAATTGATTAGTTTGGTGCCTTTCCTTTGGAAACACTTCTAGAGTCAAGCCGAACAGTGACCCGAGTCTGTCGACGGAAATTAAAGAGGAGGGGCAAATTGGCGGCAGAATTATGGAGTCTGAGGCTATTCCTCACAATAAAAAAATACTTACTGTATGCTGCACTGTACACTTAAAAACAGAACAATGCACATGTCGTAGTGACATTTATAGAAATTTGACATTTTTGCAGTCAAAAAATTAATCAAAATGCAAGGTTAAATTAAGTCGTGGATTGCATTGTGGGATACAGTTCCCAGTTGCAGGGTGCTCTGTTATACAATGCACATGTTGCCAAATGTATGAGGTCAAAAATAAGTATGCTACACACACTGTAAATGTGTACAATATACTGCAGATATAGTAAGAGTAGTGTGTGTGTGTGTGTGTTTACAGGGCGGAAAAGGAATGGGGTGATGGAATAAGAGGTCTGTCTCTCAGTGCGGCTCGCTTCGCCCTCATGAGGTTGGAAGAGGGACCACCACACACCAAGAACTGGAGGTGAGTGCATAAATATTTTTATTTTTGTATTAATAGATTTATATTTACATATATTTATTCCTATTTATGTGTGTGTGTGTATATATATATATATATATATATATATATTAGATTCATATATTAATTTATTTTAAGTGTGTGTGTATCACAGCAATAAATTATATTTTAAAGTATGTTCAAATAGCAAACCATTATTTTAAATTGTAATTATTTCACAATATTACTGTTTTTTTTCTGTATTTTTGATTATATATAGATAGTTATTTTATTATTAATTATAAATTATATATTTAGATGAATAGATTTATATTTATATAATAGATTTAGTCATATAATTATGTTATTCAGTTATTCTAACAATAAACATATTTATAAATATAAATTATTTTATATTTATCTATATTAATATAAGCATGTTTTAAATATATTTAAATACATTATTATCATTTACATGTTACATTTTATCTTTATGTACAGTTATTATTTTAATGATATTATTCTTTATATGTCCGTATATTTATAAATATAAATAGTTATATTACATAGTTAAATAATACAATTTATATATATATATCAGTATATATGCTCAATTTTAATTACAGTTATCTTATTTATTTTATTGGAGTTATTGCACACAATTGATCTTTTTAAAGTTTTGACCACCATTCAATAATTTTCCTAGTTGTTCTTGATCAGTGATGGAGTCTCTCGATCTCCACAGACCTCAGATATTAGTGCTGGTCAGCATGGACTCTGAGCTGCATGTGGATCAGCCGCGTCTGCTGTCTCTGACCAGTCAGCTGAAGGCTGGGAAGGGTCTGACCATCGTGGGCGCAGCGCTGGAGGGAACTTACCTGGACAACCTTCCTCAGGGGCAGCAGGTCGAACAGGTGACGAGCACACACACACTTTTACTACCCGGAAAGCATGTTTGGACACCATAGACATGTTAGAATCAGGGTTAATGTTCTGTTTGTCATCTCACAGTCTCTGAGGAAGCTGATGGAGACGGAGAAGGTGAAGGGTTTCTGTCAGGTTGTTATCTCCTCCAACAAGAGGGACGCCACATCACACTTGGTCCAGGCCGGAGGGTTGGGTGGTCTTCAACACAACACTGTTCTGGCCAGCTGGCCACGCAACTGGAAACAGGCCGAGGATCATCAGAGCTGGAGAAACTTCATTGGTGAGGGGCAGAAGCACTGAATTAAATATAAAAAGATTTAAATGCAATAAAATTAATTGGTAACACTTTACAATAAGGTTCATTAGTTAACTATCTTAGTTAACATGAACTAAGAATGAAAAATACTTCTACAGCATTTATTATTCTTAGTTAATATTAATTGCAACATTTACTAATACATTATTAAAATCAAAGGTTGTATTTGTTAACATTTGTTAACACTGTGAACTAACACGAAAAAGCAATGAACAGCTGTATTTGTATTAACTAACGTTAACAAAGATGAACTAATACAGTAACAAATATATTACTCATTGTTAGTTCATGTTAGTTAATACATTAACTAATGTTAACTAATGAACCTTATTGTAAAGTGTTACCAATATTAAATATTATATGTTTATACAGTATAATCAAGCGCCCAATTAAGCACCATTTCTTCCTATTCCAAATGACATGTCTTTGATTTCTCAATCGTTTATCTCGGCATGTTTGGTTGGAATAAAACAAACTCTGGTGCGATTGCTCGGTTCAGTTGAATAAGTGTGAACGCTGCCATCTGAACCCCGGTGTTCACTAAAGCATCGGTTCCCAACAGGGGGGTCGCGGCCCACAAGGGGGCCTCAGCGAGCTCTGTGGGGGGTCGCGTCATATTTTGAAAGGTTTGAGCAATGAGCATTAAATAAAAGTCCTTAACTTTTTTCTGTTCAAAATGTATATAATGAGCGAGTTCATCATGAATCCATTTTCCAATCCGTGTTTTTGTCTTATCCTGAACCACTATGGTACACCTATAATAAGTGTTTACATTGGGACTATTTTACACTGGTTTGGGATCGCTGCCGCTGCGGAGTAGCCCAGTACCTGCGTGACTCGTCATAGACGGACACAGAGAGATGTAGTTCCGGCTACAATGTTCTTCCGAAAGACGCATTATTCTGTTAATAAACGCAAGTTTATTATCGCTCGCTATAGCGCCAAAAGCATAAAAAAAATAAAGCCTCACATTGATAAAGCCTCACAAATAACATGCAAGTATTGAGGCCCCAGAGAACAGTCATTTAGTAATGGCCTATATTCTTTCTTTTTTTACCTACACACCAGTGTGAATATTTTTGTTTTTGCATTTCAAATAGGGCCAATATATAGGCTTCTCCTAGGCTTACGTTTTTAAATTACAAAGGGCCTACTGATGTTTTTGTTATTGTATTTTCAATATTATAGGCTATTATTTGTGCATAAACATACCGTTTGTTTGAAAACAACATATTTTGTCATCCTTGCTGCAAGCTTACAAGAGCGATAATATCATTAAATGTGAAGGGGGGCCCTAAAATATTTTCTTGAGAAAAAGGGGGTCTCAGACAAAAAAAGGTTGGGAACCACTGCACTAAACAAGCTGAAAAGATGAGTCTCGCTCCGCTTCCAAACAACTCTGGTGCGGTTCGAATGAAATATGAACAGAACACGGACCAAACAGGGGCGGTTTCTTCATTAGGGCGATTGAGCGACGCACCACCAAAGTGTGAAAGGGACTTTTTCAATCACATTCACAATCTCATTCACCACAGAGTTACGCTAGCCGTCACTGTGCCTCAGGATATAGTCCAATCAGCGTCATGTCACGTTCTGTAGAGTACCGCCTCTTTTTGGGCGATTTCACTCTGGCTGAGAATCGCCCTGAGTGTTCCCACAGACTTAAGCCCCGTTCACACTACACGCGACCAAGCGACGCGATACCATTCATTTCAATGGTGAGCGGGCGACTTCCGGCGACACGCGCGACAGTGACCGTTGGCGACTAGATGGGGCGTGTCTGGCGACGCGACAAAGTTGAGAAATTTTTAACTTTATGCAAATGAAGAGCGATTTTCGCGAGCGACAACCAATAGGAGTGGAGCGCACGTGATCCTTCTCCTCAGCCCCTGGGCCTGCAGTGATGGATGAAAAATGTATCCTTGCGGTTAGCAATTTTCCAGTTTTATTTGATATGTCTCTGCCCACGTACAGGGACATAAATAAAAAGAATGATGCGTGGAAAGGAGTTTCGGCGATTGTGGGGATTCCAAGTAGGTTTAAATGATTGAATAGTCTGTACAATTAACTATATTTTTTTTGACAGAGACAGTAAACAAAACCTAACGTACTATAGTGGCCTTTCTAATATTTTAGTGCTGTTTACACAGTCCATTTACACGTGTATATAATGTACTCCATAATGTTATTGAAATCAATGTATACTAGATATAAATATATATAGCCTGTAGTTAAACACCCTGTGTCTACTGGGAAGGGTGGTGGTACCTGGGAAGGGTCGCATCAAGTTTCTGCGGAGAGGGAAGGCCTCATCTGCCACAAAGACGTGAGGCTGGGGTCCCAGGTGTTCTGCTCCTGGTAGCAGCGTGTCCTCTGGTAGGCCAAGGGTTCCACTTTGAAGACCGTTTCCAAAGGGACAATTTGCCAGAGTCCCACCATCACTGGACTTCCCATAACTGCCAACATCTATGATGCGGAAACAGTACCTGGCATCTACAACTGCCAAGAGGACAATAGAGAATGTCCCCTTGTAGTTATAGAATAATGATCCAGAGTTGTTGGGAGCCTGGATCACCACATGTTTCCCATCAATAGAACCAAGACAGTTTGGGAAGTTCCAGCGATGGTAGAAATCTGCTGCAATGTCCCTCCAATCTTCGGTGGAAGGAACCGGCATGTAGTCCTCAACCATGGAGTCCCAAATGGCCTTTGACACCTCTGCCACGATACCAGCTACAGTGCTGTGCCCAACCCGGTAGCTGAAGGCAATAGTGCGGTATGAATCCCCTGTTGCAAGGAATCTGTGGAAATATGTATTAAGAATTAAAGTATACATTTTTATGAAAAGAAAGTATATTATTCTACAATATTGCACTTAAATAAATACATTATATATTTATATTTATTTTTATAATAATTTAACCGACACATTAAATAAGATTCAACATGTAATATGTCACAACATGTTATATATGATTCTTCTTTGATACACACAAAGCTATAATATATACACACACTTTATCAGTATAAACAAGTATAAATATAAACACACACAGGCATATATATATATATATATATATATATATATATATATATCCTATATATATATATATATATATATATATATATAAATATATCCTCTAGGCCTATCACAGATAGCAAGGTGTCATTGATTAAATATTGAAACATATGTGTGTATTTATTTACTGATTAAATTAATTGGTAGTCTTAGTTTATATAAAAGCATCTAAATCGATTAAATATTTTAATCAACCTGGTTCGGTACGCATTTAAATAGGCTTACTTACCGTAAACAAATTGCCAGCCGTTCACCGGGGGAAATGGCTCGGCGGAACCGTGTATTGTCCTTGCAAATCAGGGGACCCACCCTCCGCAGCAGCACATCAAACTGGGTCCTGTCCAGCCTGAAGTACTGCTGGAACCGGACTTCATCCAGCCGCAGTTCCTGCACCAGCCGGTGGTACTCGACGTGCTGTCTCCGAGCCCGAATGGTCTCGTGAACCCAGATAGACCGGCGTTTGCGCTTATGCCGTAGATAAACGGCCGCAACGAGAAAAATCGACTTCTGTGTGTCGTTCATCTTCATGCTTCACTAGTACAGACGTTTTTATGTACGGAGTATATTTATATTTAGTATTTTCCCTCCAGAAATTGTGTTTTTAGCGACAAGAAAGCTGATTCGCTGTCTTTTGGATGTCATACTAGTCAACCAGTAGTGGGAACGCCCACTAGCGACCTCATCGCCAGCGATTGGCGACTTGCAGCGACAAAGTCGCGTGTAGTGTGAACTGGGCTTTACATTCAAAGATGTTTTTTTTTCGAACTGCAGTAGTGATGTTACGTTCGTGAACGAATCGTTCTTTTTGAACGAATCTTTTAGGTGAACAAATCATTCTCGTTCACGTTATCCATTGACTCATATTTCTCGTTCACTGAAATTCCTCCCTCCACCACTGCGCGCCGCTATTGCGCGCATGCGCAGCTCAATGAACCGTGTAGCTCTGTGGACCGTTTCATCTGTCAAAGACAAAGAGTGACTAAACCGCGAGCCAATAGCCTTCGAGTATGATACCGAGGACGGAGCATGTGATTTGTTGAATCTAGTGAACGAATACGCCCTTTATTGAGTTGCTTTGAGTTTGAACGAGTCAAATGAACTGTTACATACATCTCGTTCGTGAATGAAAGATTATATCATATTGCTTTGCTCATATTGTTTTGAGTCTGAACGAGAGAGAGATCTCCCGTTCGTGAACGAATTGAACGAACTGGTTGCTATCCAGTTCGTGTACCAGGTTGGCCATTCTGTCAATCTAGTTCATCAATCAGCAGAAAGTGAATGCAAAGCGCAGGTATCCGTACTGTGCACGCGCAATTCATATCTTACATACAGAACATAACTCCTCGTTTAAGTCGTTCTGACCAAACAAATAAAATGTTAATTAGCCTGCCTAGTATGCAAACAAATTAAAAAACACTTGTGATTTGGTCATCCGAAAAGAGTGTAATTTAAAAGATAAAAAGAGTGTAAAGACTTTGATCGCTTATTTAGACTTATTTTATCCATTTAATGAGTAGGGCACCATTTTTAATTAAGTCAAATCAGTTTTTATTTTGTAACAAGTAAATACGTTAGTTGAACAACACATTTTGCCGCACCTGCTGCTGACGTATTTGTGTAATATGGGGGGAAAAAACTGAACGAATCAGTGAACGAATCTGAACGAATCATTTTGGTGAACGAACTAAAAATGAACGAGTCTCTGGAAAGAATCAAAATTTCCACCACTAAACTGCAGGCACTGCAATGCATTCTCTATGGGTTCCGGGAGGGCTCGCACTAACGTGCTTACGTCATCATACGTATCCTTAACTTGTGCAGCGATTGGTGGGAACAAACATACACTATTAAAAATCTTTAAGATTAGGTGACAAATAATATTTGAAAACAATTTTGAATTTGAACAACAAGAAAAAATGAAACACTACTTTAATATCTTTATCAAATGTGATTTAAAAAATAAAAATAAAAAAGAGAACGAGAGCGAGAGAGACTGTTGGGACATCTCGCGAGTTGAGGCCAGTTGAACTTGAACAACATCATGGCAAACGCAGTTAATTCTATCGTGTCATTAAAAGAAATACCATTCAGCCGTCGTAGTAATCAGGGCCAGAGCTCATTTCAGGAGCAAGTAACAAGTTAGCAACAGGAACAACAAGATCTAGGAGGGCCGTGGGAGAAGAAAGACAAGCAGAGGAGGTATTTATTGCTGACCATTTAAAGACTCGAGTGTTGGAAAATCTCACTTTGTTTTTACAATCAGTTTAGGAAAGGATGGTAGCAGTCTTTTTTACTCCTAGCTACTTTGAAATTTGGACATTCCATTCGAACACCAACACAATCTTTATCCTACACGTCAACGATTCAGTCAACAATATTATTTGTCGCCACCTAAAGTTAGTGGAATCTTTAATAAAATAAACTATCTGAGTGGATTGAAAATGCATTTACTGGTCAAAAACCCTTGTGAAACTCCATTTGAGCTTGAATTTAGGTAAAATGTTAATTAACGTAACACACACACACACACAAATCATCGCTGTCGGATGGAAGCCTTGTCCAAAACTGTTACTTTTCAGGAAACGAAAGAAAACCTGTTTTAAGTTGATTCCTGCACATCTCAAACCCTAAAGTTAAATCTATTAAAAAGTCTGCATGCGATAAAGTTGATTGAAACATTTGCCCCCCCTGAAAGATTTTGCAGGAGCCACCACTGGGACCAAAGACATGTAAACGAACCGAAACAGGACATGATGTCATTAGATGCGACCCTATAAAGGACAGAATGCTGAAATAAAGCTGTTTTTTCTCGTCATATGGCGATGTTTCCCATCACAGTTCAGTAAAAGCATCAGAACCGCGTCTCCTCGCTGCAGATCTGTGTTTGTGTGTGTGACGTAGGATTCCTGAAGCTGTTTCGACTCCTTTACACATTTTATAAGCTCTTCATGAGTTCTCAGCTGGTCAGAATCCAACATATGTAGCTACTAGCAGCTACGCACATACAGCGAGCGCATTTATCCCAGAACACAGCATTGTTTTAGATGTTCGGTAAGTTATATCGCGAAATATCCATCATAAAAAGTCGACCAATCAGGTCGTGAACGTATCCCTATGCCTTTAGGTTCGGTGTTAAAATGCCAATGTGAACAGAACTGAATGTTTTTTTGTTGTTGTTGTTTGTTTTTTTGGAACTAAGCAAACCAAACTAAGTGTGAACACACCCTAAAACATCAATACTATTAAAAGGATAGTAAATGGCGACTTTGGAAATAGAGATGTTTCTCCTTATAAAAAGAATCCAGTAATCAGTAAAGACTGAGTTCTTCTCAATCTGTGCTCAGATTTGCCAAGATAACAAAGTCTGCAATCAAAAGTCAGAGATCTGAATATGAACTCGAGGATTTATCATCAAATCATCTGTTACTGTATGACAGCTATTGACTCATTTGTGTCTGTTTGTATTCTTCCTAAACTATTTAAGGAAACGCATCTGAGACAAAGTTGACAGATAAATCATAACTGAGCAGTATAATTTTTCTGGCTTTGTGAGTTTGAATGTACTCATCTTGAATCAGTGTATAAGGCTTTAGCTCACTGGTTTGCACTGTGGCAGCTGTGTTAAATTCATTACATCATATGTGTAAGTGCGAGTCTGTTCAGTGTTATTGCAACTAAACTGTGAGAGCAGACAGAGCAGGTTCAGCTTCACGTCTGACACCACAGATGAGTGACGCTTTCTTTTGGAAAATATCCTAAAATAGTTACAGAAAAAGTGCGCTGCTGAATACAAGTGTTAGAAGAACTGTTTCATTATCAGCTGATTCATTTCAGGTGTTGAAAATTTTACTAAACATTTAGCTAGAAAATTAAATATAAGTAAAAAAAATATTATATTTACATATATTTATTGTATCATATTTATTTACATTGTATTATATTTACATATGCTATATTTTATTTTTAAGTACAGTTATTATTTTAATTGTTATTCAGTTATTCTTACAATATACATATATTTATAAATATAAACATATTTATATATATTTGTATAAGTATATTTTAAATATATTTAAATATACAAATGTTTGTTACATTTTATTTTTAAGTGCAGTTATTGTTTTAATTATATTATTCAGTTATATTATTCTTTATATCTCAGTATACATATATTTATAAATAGTTATATTTATAAAAAATATATTGCATATATTTTATAGTATTATTATTAATATTAAATCGATTTATATGTACATATATTTAGTTATTCTTACAATAATGATAGTTATTCTTTCAAAGGTAAGTCAATGAAAAATTAACATAATTGTATTGTCAATTTTATTAAAAAAACAAATACCAATTAACAGTTTTTACTTTCTTAAAAATATCTCTTGGCCTTATTGTAGGGCTTATTGCAATTAATCTTTTTTTTTTTAAATGTATCACTATTAAAGAAATTTTCTCTTTACTCTTGATCAATGATGGAAAATTAGTCTGCATATCCATTGAATTAAATACAATTTCATACATTACATTAAATATATTTTACTACATATTACATATTTTTGTAATAATAAATGCTTAATTTTCTGTTTGTATTTAGAACTTCGCAGACATAAAAACGAACGCTCAGATTCTGCATAACAAATGAATAAGTCTGACATCAGAGCAAAAACAGCTTCAAATGTATGAAATGCCTAAAAACAAAAGACTCAAATCAGTAAAAAATAATATATGCTTAAGTGTCAATAATAAATATAAAAGTGTCTTGATTACAGAGCTGGTAAGAGAAACCACCGCTGCCAGTAAAGCCCTGCTGGTGCCCAAGAACATCTCGGCCTTCCCATCCAATGGAGAACGTTTCACAGAGGGTCATATTGACGTCTGGTGGATCGTTCATGATGGAGGGATGCTAATGCTGCTACCCTTCCTCCTCCGTCAGCACAAGGTACAGCCTCTGCTTTTCATCAGAATCATGATCATATCATACAGCGGTTGTTTGTTGACATCTGTGGATGATGTTCTGTAGGTGTGGAGGAAGTGCAAGATGCGCATCTTCACTGTGGCCCAGATGGATGACAACAGCATCCAGATGAAGAAAGATCTGACAACCTTCCTGTATCACCTGCGCATCGACGCCGCTGTGGAAGTGGTGGAGATGGTAATCAATAGCATTCTGTGATATCACATAATAACACTAGATAGAGACCAAGATGTGCTTAAATTCTAAAAATGAGCATAAAAAATTTGGCAAATAATTTTTTTATCCGATAAGAAGATGTGTATGGAAGCTTGTTTCCGCCACTAAATAAAAATGAAAAAAGGTAATTACAACTTTTTAATCTCACAATTCGGACTTTTTTTCAAAATTGCTTGGTATAAAGTCAGAATTGCAAGATGTAAACTCTTAATTGCGAGAAAAAAAGTCAGAATTGCAAGATATAAACTCACAATTGTGAGATATAAACTTGAGATTGTGGGAAAAAAAAGTAAGAATTGCGAGATATAAACTCACAATTGTGAGAAAACAGTAAGAATTGCAAGATATAAACTCACAATTGTGAGAAAAAAGTAAGAATTGCAAGATATAAACTCGCAATTGTGAGAAAAAAGTAAGAATTGCGAGATATAACCTCGCAATTGCAAGAAAAATGTCAGAGTTGCAAGATATAAAAATCCAAGATGGCGCCGCAGATGGCTGCCTCGGTGTGGAGCTCTCCAGTTATTGTGTTGTTTTTGTTCGTTTGTTCTGCGTTTAGTCATTCTTTTCCAATCAGTTTCACCAAAGACGAACTACTGGACATTAGGAAACACACACCAGAAACCTTTTCTACAGTTTTTGATTATTCGGACGTCTTGCAGGACATTCTCGTCGGAGGGGCAGCGTTGTTGTTCAAACGCGCGTTCAGACGCAAACGCGGGAAGCGAGCCGGCGCGCTGGTTAAACTCCGCGAGCGCGGCCTGCGCACTGCACTCCCCAGTATTCATCTCGCGAATCTCCGATCCCTTCCTAACAAAACGGATGAACTTCTTCTCCTCACCCACACTAACAAGGATTTTTTAAACTCTGCTGCTTTGTGCTTCACTGAAACCTGGCTGAGTGAAGCCATACCGGACAACGCAATACATCTGCCGGGCTTCCAGCTGTTCCGAGCGGATCGCATCGCGGAGCTAACGGGGAAAACGAGAGGTGGTGGATTGTGTTTCTACATTAACGAAAGTTGGTGTTCAGATGTAACAACACTGAAGAAGATGTGCTCTCCTAATTTAGAGGCACATTTCTTAAACTGTAAACCCTTCTACTCGCCTCGGGAATTTTCCTCTTTCATTCTCGTGAATGTTTACATCCCTCCAGACGCGTGCGTGAGCGCGGCGCTACAACAGCTGGCTGAACAAATAGCTGAAACGGAACAAAGGTACCCAGACTCTCTTTTAATCATTCTTGGGGATTTTAACAAAGCAAATCTTTCCCGTGAACTACCAAAATACAGACAGCACGTTACATGTCCCACCAGAGACAGTAATATACTGGACCACTGTTACACCACAATAAGAAATGCGTATCACTCGGTCCCACGGGCAGCTTTGGGGCTCTCTGATCACTGTTTGGTTCATCTCATACCGACCTACAGGCAGAAACTGAAATCAGCTAAACCTGTAATAAGGACTGTAAAAAGATGGACTAATGAAGCAGAGCAGAATCTACAGGCCTGCTTTGATTGCACTGATTGGACTGTTTTTGAAGCTGCTACCAACGATCTGGATGAGCTCACAGATACTGTAACATCATATATAAGTTTCTGTGAGGATACATGCATTCCTACCAGGACATTCTTATCATTCACTAATGATAAACCATGGTTTACTGGGAAACTCAAACACCTTCGTCATGCCAAAGAGGATGCTTACAGAAGTGGGGATAAAATCTTGTATAACCAGGCCAGAAACAGATTGACAAAGGAGATCAGAGTTGCTAAAAGGAACTACTCTGATAAACTGAAAAAACAGTTTTCATCCAACGACCCATCATCAGTCTGGAATGGCCTGAGGAACATCACCAACCACAAGTCACCATCCCCTCGATCTGTGGACAATCAACACCTGGCTGACGATTTAAATTCATTTTACTGCCGGTTTGAAAAGCCCTCGTTCACACCACACACCCGGTCTGATCTGCACTTCACACATTCACCATCACCTCCTGCACTCCCACTCCCCCCCCCTCCTGCCATCCTACCTGAGCTTAAGGTCTGTGTGGAGGACGTGAGAAGAGTCTTCAAAAAACAGAAGACTAGGAAAGCCTCAGGCCCAGACGGCATCTCATCTGCTTGTTTAAAAGCCTGCGCTGACCAATTGGCCCCGGTCTTCACGCAGATCTTCAATAGATCATTGGAGCAGTGTGAAGTTCCCTGCTGCTTCAAACGCTCCACTATCATTCCTGTCCCCAAAAAAAACAAAATCACTGGACTTAATGACTACAGACCTGTCGCTCTCACGTCTGTGGTCATGAAGTCGTTTGAAAGACTGGTGCTGGCCCACCTGAAGGACATCACCGGACCCCTGCTGGATCCCTTTCAGTTTGCTTACAGAGCAAACAGGTCTGTGGATGATGCAGTCAACATGGGACTGCATTATATCCTGCAACATCTCGACAGACCGGGGACTTATGCAAGGATCCTCTTTGTGGACTTCAGTTCGGCCTTCAATACCATCATGCCTGGTCTTCTCACAGCCAAACTGACCCAGCTCTCCATGCCATCCTCGATCTGTCAGTGGATCACCAGCTTCCTGACGGACCGGCAGCAGCGAGTGAGACTGGGGAAACACACATCCAAGACACTCACAATCAGCACTGGCGCCCCCCAAGGGTGCGTTCTCTCCCCACTGCTCTTCTCCCTGTACACAAATGACTGTACTTCTAAAGACCCCACTGTCAAGCTCCTGAAATTTGCAGACGACACCACTGTCATCGGTCTCATCCAAAACGGTGACGAGTCTGCTTACAGACTGGAGGTTGAACAGCTGGCTGTCTGGTGCAGTTATAACAACCTTGAGCTGAACACGCTCAAAACAGTGGAGATGATCGTGGACTTCAGGAGGAACAGCCCAGCACTCCCCCCACTCACCATCATGAACAGCACTGTGGAAGCAGTGGAGTCATTCAGGTTCCTGGGCACTATCATCTCTCAGGACCTGAAGTGGGACAATCACATTGACTCCACTGTGAAAAAGGCCCAGCAGAGACTGTACTTCCTTCGCCAACTGAGGAAGTTCAACTTGCCACAAGAGCTGCTGATTCAGTTCTACTCAGCCGTTATTGAGTCTGTTTTATGCACTTCCATCACTGTCTGGTTTGGTTCAGCTACCAAATCAGACATCAGGAGACTACAACGGACAGTCCGGACTGCGGAGAGGATCATTGGTGCCCCCCTGCGAACCCTCCAGGACCTGTACTCTTCCAGAGTGAGGAAGAGAGCAGGTAAAATCATCACAGACTCCACTCACCCTGGACACCTCCTGTTTGATCTGTTACCGTCAAGACGGCGACTCAGATCACTGGCCACAAGAACATCTCGGCACAGGAACAGTTTCTTCCCACAGGCCATCTCCCTTCTGAACAGTTAACACTCCTCCCAAGGCATACGCCTTTAAGTGCAATACTCCCACTGTTTAGTGCAATATCTTTAAAATTCAGGTGATATTTATATTTATATTTATTCATACTATACAAAATACTGTAAATATGTTCATTATCTGTAAATGTTTATTCTGACAAAACCCAACTGTGACCATATATTTTTATAGTACTTTCATATCTTTTTATAATTTTATTCGTAGAATTTGTATTACTATTTGTATTACTATTACTTGTTGTATCTGTATTTGTATATGTGCACTGGAAGCCTCAGTACCAAAACAAATTCCTTGTGTGTGCAAGCACACTTGGCAATAAAGCTCTTTCTGATTCTGATTCTGATTCTGATTCTGATATAACTCTGTTGGGGTCTGTAAAAGAATTTTATGTACATTCTATCAGGCCTTCATTGAGAGCCTACTAACATTTTCTTTCCTGTGTTGGTTTAATGGACTAGCTGTGAAAGATAAAAAAAGTTTGAGCGACATTAAGGTATTCTCAAAAATCACTGGTATCCAATTAAATGATCTCTGTTCTCTCTGGAAAACAAGAGCTGTCCAAAAGGCAGATAGAATACTGTGCCAACCAGATCATGTACTCAGTAAAGGATTTGTTATTATGCAGTCAGGTCGGTGGTATTATGTGTCAATACGGAAAACCAACCGCTATGCCAATTCATTCATTCCTTCTGCTATAAGACTGCTAAATGAAAATACATAACTACTAGGGGTGTCACGATTCTCCAAATCCTCGATTCGATTACATTTTCGATTCTAAGGTCACGGTTCGATTCGATTCTCGATTTTTACTTTTTTTTTTTTTTTTAAGCACAGGTTGCTGTTGCTCCTAAAAAGCTGACATCAGTTCATCGCAATCTCACACATCTCTGTTATTATCAATGAAGCTGACTGCACAATGAATCTTTCATAATATATAGCCTACACTTTGTTTGTTATAATTAGAGGATTTGCCAGCTTACAGAATTTAGCACTGAACAAAAAGTCAGTTTTGAGCGTTGAGGGGAGTCTATCTTAAATGCTTCTGATTGGCCATTGCGTTCAAGAAATCAACACATATGTCTGTGATTGGCTAAATCGCTCAACGCTGCAAACATGTTATAAATAGAAACTCTGGCCTGTAAATCGTTTCTATTTTGTTTTAGTTGTTCTTGTTGCTTTTCTGCTACAGATAAATAAAAATGTATTAGTTTTAAATGTTTTATTCATAGATATTTCTAGTTTGCGGGAGTCCCGCGAATCGTTTTATTCTCCCGCACACACAGAGTGAGTGCATTACCGCCTGCACTCGCACTCGGCCATCAAATCTAGTCCCGCGCCGCACTCTATTGCGTTGGGAGTGCACGTCTATAGATCAAGAGCCCCAGGGGCGCAGATGGCACTGGGGACGGGGGGGGACATGACCCCCCCCAGGTTCATAGTGACCCGATCCGTCCCGCGCCCTCACTATCCCTACGAAAGGCGACAAAAATCGGTAAAACAGAGGATTAACCAGTGTTTTCGCTATGTTCATTAGCCAAAGTAGTGTCCCGGCCCGCCGCTGCTTCAGAATCGGGTCGGGGCAGACGCAGGCTGACACACAATAATAATCTACACCGGTCGCCATTATTTTGTTTGTACCCACGATCTCACTACACGCTGTTCTGTTGTCAATAAACACACGATGCCATCATGCCACCTACGTTTACACACACTCTCTCTCTGTATGTGTGTGCTACGACTCCTGAGTGAGTGATCTCGCTGGGGTCCTATGAGGAGCTGGTAGCTGCCTCAATCGTGCCTGTAGGAGCAGACCGGTAACCATAGTGATCAAATACAATCTATGACTGAGCTGAGTCGGTGATTTTCTGAACTGAAAAAAACCGACTGTATAAATGCCACATAAAGGCAACGAAGAGACAAAAAACAATCACCTCGTTTTTTCAAAAACCAAACAATGTAAGTATCCTATGCCTGTTGACTTTCCCAGATGTGGCAGATTAGATTTGTTAAGGGGAATAGCTAGTCTGACAATAATGCAAGAAGGCTTTTGCACTTAGTAAACACAGCAACATGTGGAGACCATAACTATGCATTTAGGTGAGAGGACAGAGGCAAATAATGAATGAACACAAAAAGAATGGTTGGATAAATCAAACAATTTATCATCGTCAGGAAATAATTTTTTATCTTATCATTTAACCCATTGTACTGTATAAATTGACTGAGGTATGTTCACTGTTGTGTAAGCCACTATAAAAATAATTATAATAAATGAATTTGTGTGGTGCAAGGTTTATGTAAACAACAAATAAAGGCCTACATAAACTTTTGACATCCTCTTATAGCAGGAAATCATGTTTTTTTATTGTAGGGACTGGAGCAACGGAGGATATAGATTCTTAAATTATGGGCTATGAAAAACATTTCTTAATATGTCATACATCATTTGAAAGATATGTCTAATCTATAAATTGCAACAAACGTGCAATTAACACTTAAATTTAAAATTGAGTTATTCTTAGACTATTTTTGAAATAGTAGTTTAAGCCATTAATTCTCAGGAATATGTTGTATTTCACATTGTTAACTGAAATTATAAGATTTAAAATGTTGTCCTCCTGGCCTGCAGGCAATCTCTGATGACAGTAAGGCAGGCCCTAGTCCAGAGGTCTTCAATCCTGCTCCTGGAGGGCCACTGTCCTGCAGAGTTTAGTTCCAACCTGCTTCAGCACACCTGCCTTTGTATATTCAAGCGATCCTGAAGAGCTTGATGAGCTGTGTGTTTCAGGTGTATTTGATTAGGGTTGGAACTAAACTCTGCAGGACAGTGGCCCTCCAGGAGCAGGATTGAAGACCTCTGCCCTAGTCAGTCAAGTGAGGATCTGCAGGAGGGCAGCCACAAAAAATACTTTGCTGAAGACATGAAGTTTTGTTGGGTGATTGGCATACTAGTCAAATAACAGTCTGATCATGCATTGCTAGTGGTGATGAGGTAGGCCTTTGTTTACCTTTGTTCATTGTTGTTTATCCATGATTTCAAATAATAATCCCCCAATGGCTTTTTAGTGCAAATCATTAGCCCTAATTACGCAAAGTAACTACTTGAGCACTAGTTAAAGCCCAAATTACGCAAAATAACGAATTGAGTTTAAATCATTTGCTGACAGCTTGGTCCTCCCCAGTTAAAAAAATCCTATCTGCGCCACTGAAGAGCCCGGCCCTAGGATAGTGACGGGAAATATCGGCCCGAGTCGGGCCAAGTTCGGGCTCGGGCATAGAATCTAAGTTAGTCACAGCCTTTCAACACGTGTGTTTTTTTTCCCGCGCCGTGATGAGTCGTTCATGAACGATCCGTTCATTGCCTCTGTCACGCGACAAATGAACAAAAGACTCGGAAGGTCAAGTAATTATTAATGTTCCCTGTAAATTATTTTTGACTGCATTATAATGATTTCTTAATTCAGAATATGATCAAGATTGCGTAGGTGGATGTGTTCGGGGAATTTGCCTGTTAAAAGTATAACATTTAAAGCCCCTGAAATGACTAGAAAAAAAGATTAGTTAATTTTGATGAACGAGATTGAACAATAGAGTCAGTAAAACGATCCGAACTTTCCATCACGGGCGCGACATGGGGGCGTGGCAGCATCGACGATTCCATTTTTTATTTCGATTTTTGAGATTGTGAATTAATTTCGATCGATCTCAATTTAAAATCGAAATCGTGACACCCTTAATAACTACACAGAACTGGTTCTTGCTTTCCACTGCTCTGTTCAGTCAGTGTGTGTGTGTGTGTGTGTGTGTGTGTGTGTGTGTGTGTGTGTGTGTGTGTGTGTGTGTGAGATACTAATTGGCTCATGTGTAAATGTGTGGATGTGATTTTTTTTTTTTGTTCTATATTGTGTGCTATATTGTGTGCATTTAAACTATTATGGATGGGTTGGCTGTAAAACTGAATTGCCCCTTGGGGACTAATAAAGGTATCTGAAAATAAACTCGCAATTGCAAGAAAAAAAGTCAGAATTGCGAGATATAAACTCACAATTGCGAGATATAAACTTGCAATTGCGAGAAAAAAGTAAGAATTGTGAGATATAAACTTGCAATTGTGGGAAAAAAAGTAAGAATTTTGAGATATAAACTCGCAATTGTGAGAAAAAAGTAAGAATTGCAAGATATAAACTCGCAATTGTGAGAAAAAATTAAGAATTGTGAGATATAAACTCGCAATTGTGAGAAAAAAGTAAGAATTGCAAGATATAAATTCGCAATTGCAAGAAAAAAGTAAGAACTGCGAGAGAAAAAAGTACGAATTGTGAGATAAAAAGTTGTTTTACATTGTTTTGGAGTAGTTGGAGCAGAAGATGAAAAAGTGTTTATCTTTGGGTCAGCTATTCCTTTATGAACTGTAGAATATGTTTTCCTTCTGTACAGTTTTATGAGTAACTCTATTGAAAGCTGTTATTGCATGTCTCTCCTCAGCATGACAGTGATATCTCAGCGTACACGTATGAGAAAACCCTGGTGATGGAGCAGCGATCTCAGATCCTGAAGCAGATCAACCTCACCAAGACTGAGCGGGAACGTGAGGTAGACGTAACACTTAGCGTAGCCAGAAAAGCGTCTCTGGGTGTGCATAAGAAAAATTGGGTGTGCCACATTTATTGTCAAATTAATGTGCAAAACAACCTTGACCCGGCGTGTCACTAACTTTACAGAATAGACTGGGCTGATGTGTAAAACTGGCTTGCCACATAAACCTAATACTAGGCCTACAGTATATAAAATGTATAAAATATAATTTAGGGCTCAACATTAAGGCTTTACATGTGCTTGTCCTTCGAACAAGTAAATCGGCCATTCTCTTGTCCAAGTAAAAATCCAGAAATCGGTTTAAATGTATGCTTCATCTTTCATTTTAAATTCTTAGATTTGATCAAATTCAATCGATACAAATATGACATATTGGAAAGAATTATAGCCTACTTTTAAACACGAAACTAAACCACCAGTAGGGGCCGGCAGGTGACCGTCTTAATGAGTGAGTTATTGAGTCATTTATTCAAATGATTCGTTCAAACGGCTGAATCGTTAAGGAATGAGGCAGTTGTTTAATGGGTCATTGAATCTTTGACTCAATCGATTCATTCAAAGCGCTGAATCATTCATTAATGCAGTTATGTGTTCAGGTGAGCTGCGCTGTGGTTCTTGGGATGTTTGTTTGGAACTATTTTCGCTGCTCAAATAGAACAAAAACAGTCAATATTATGTCTAAAATGCAAGTGACTTGATATTAATGACTTGTTTATTGAACTGTCATATGAAATCAGTGTCATGTTTTCAGTCGTGATGGTATTCAGCACTCGCGGTCACTGTGATGTTGCTTAACTGTATCATATCATAGGCTATGTTATAAATATAAAAAACTCCACATTAATTTTTTAACCGCTCTATGTTCATTAAGTTTCTTTGTGTGATCTGCGCTCATTTGTTTCCATTTCTCCTCATGAGGCTGCGCGAGCCTCAACAGCACAACCGTATTACCAGTCAGCGGCTGTTTGCGGATTGGTTGGCAGTCCGAATGACGGCAGATATTTTGTTAACGATAATAATTTAAAAATTAAAATACATTTTAAATGCACCAATATTTTAAGTAAACAACAATAGTCCAAGTTTAGGAAACGTTTTTATTAAAACTTTAAAAAAGAATTCTGCATCTATTTTAGATCTACCGGCACACCCGTGGCTACGCAAGTATGGTTTGCTGTTACAAGTGATGTGGAGTGAAAGTTTCACTCCACATCACTTGTAACAGCAAACCATACTTTATTATATGTACAATTTCATTTAGACCAAGGATTCCTAAACATTTTCTTGTCAATCTTTGACCAAAATTATTTACTTGAAGTACCCCAGAGATTTTTAAGCTAATATTTTAACAATTGAACAACACATTCTCATGTTTACGGTTCTCTGATGACGGTTAATGGCCACATGACATACAGGTACACAACATATTTGATCTTTTTTTAGTAAGTGTTTTATTTTTTGATTGTTTTTATTTTCAATTAATTTATATTTTCATTTTTAATTAATTATTTTATTAATTCTTATTATTTATGATGAATTGCAATGCTCTACAGTTTGAGCTGTAGCTAATGAAATCCGTTTCACTGTAAAATGTAATAATTATAATCATTGATCATCAATCCTCGATTCTGTTAATTTCAGAAGCTAAGAAAATTACTTATAAATATGGAAATGTTTTGAGTTTTCTTCTTTTTTTCTTTTTTTTTTTGCTGGATACTTATAATTCTAAACAGTAAAAATACTTTAACTTAAGTATTTCTCTGTACTTTATTCAGATGAGGGGAACATCTCATTTACATAATAATATTACTTTGCAGTATATGTTTAATGATGAACCTGGTTGAACCTGGTTATGCGTGACATCACTGCTGGTGGGCGGGGCCTTGTCTCAGGAATATTCTCCATGTTTCAGATCCAGAGCATCACTGACAGCTCTCGTGGGTCGATCCGTCGTAAGAACCCAGCCGCGGTCACGACCCAACTCAGTGTGACTGAGGAACCGGCGGCCAGCAGCAAAGAGGAGAAACCAGAGGAGGAGGTACAGCGTGAGGAGTCAATGCTCATTTCATTCTTTGCTTGTAATCGCATCTTCAGATATCTCAGTTAATGAATGACTTTACAGGTTTCATCTTACATGGCAATAGCAGCCACATCTCGTGTGTCGAACATGCTGTGATCTGAACTTGATTGATTTGTCTTATATTTCTGCAGTTCAGAGTAATAGACCCGGCAGAATCTCTCTCTCTCTCTCTCTCTCTCTCTCTCTCTCTCTCTCTCTCTCTCTCTCAAAGGTTATTTTATGTATTGTAAATGTTTTATTTATTAGAAAAGCCATATTGATGATTTATTATAGTGTAATTCATTGTTTTTAAAAAAAAATTAAAGAGAATTTTTTTTTTAATAAAATTTTATAAAAACTTGCCTTTTAATTTCATTCTAAAAACCAAACCAAAACAATTAAAATTGAAGTAATCAGTAAATAAATAACTTTTTTAAATTATCTGATTATTTAATGACATTTTTTACTATTTTTAATAATTTAATAATAATGATTAGTTAATATTATCATTAATTATAAATCATAGTCATTTTCATTGTCATGGTATTTCATTTTATTGTACTTATTTAATTAAATTTTTTGCTATTTATTATTTTATTTTATTTAATAATTATTTATTATTATCATTAATTATAAAGCATAGTCATTTTCATTGTCATTGCATTGTAATATTTATTTTAATTATTTAATTTAATTTTAATTGAATATGTTTTGATTTATAATTTAAAAAAAAAAATATTTATTTAAAATCTTTTCATCTCTGAGCATTAACAGTTTTATCTTTTCCGTTTCTTTTACCCTGGCATTCTCCATATGTGTGAATGTGCCGGTCCTGCCCTCTCAGTCTGTCCCTGTGTCCCCGTCCCAACAGGAACAGCTCATTCATGACCAGAGCACCAACCCGCCCACCCCGGCCGCCCCTCAGTCCCCCAGCGCAGATGCCGAGACCCCCGGCACGACCGTTCAGATGACATGGACTGAAGCCAAGTGTGATGGAGAGAAGGCCAAACCTGTAGGAGCCACCACACCAGAGGCCATCAAAGACCTCTTTAACATGAAACCGTGAGTGCCGCAAGGCTTAAACATGGACTCAGTTTTCCACTGCACACTTTTACACTCGTCTTTCTGTCTTTCTTTGTCATGCCACAGAGAGTGGGAAAATCTGTGAGTATTGATGCACGATACACATGTTAACACTCACTGATGTTGATGAATGTTTGTGAGCTTATCATCAATGCTTTTGTTTTCAGAAACCAGTCAAACGTGAGGCGCATGCACACTGCTCTCAGACTCAATGAAGTCATCATTAAGAAATCCCAGGAGGCCAAACTAGTCCTGCTCAACATGCCCGGACCACCAAAAAACAGGAGCGGCGACGAGAACTGTATCTTGATAAATGCTATGATCATTTTTTGATCATTATTATTCATTTCTATTCCATTTTAGTGTAAAAACAATTCTAAAGTCAAAAAGGAGCTTTTGTTTTTAAAAGGTCTCATTGAGCGCATATGGATTATTGGATACAATGCGCAGATGCACTACCTTTCAAAAGTTTGGGGTCAGGTTTTTTTTATTATTATTAAAAAAATGTAATTGATCAAAAGTGACAGTAAAGACATTTGTAATATTACAATTTCCGTTTCAAATAAATGCTGTCCTTTTGAACTTTCTATCCATCAAATAATCCTAAAGATTAATTTCCTCAGAAATATGAAACAGCTCAACTGTTTTCAACATTGTTAATAATCATAAATGTTTCTTGAGAAGCAGATCATCATATTAGAATGATTTCTGAAGGATCATGTGACACTGAAGACTGGAGTAATGATGCTGAAATTCAGCTTTGATCACAGGAAAAAAATGCATTTTAAAATATATTAAAATAGATAATTATTTTGAATCATGATATTTCACAATAGGCCTATTACTGTTTTACTGTATTTTTTATCAAATAAATGTAGCCTTGCTGAGCAGAAGAGACTTCTTTCAAAGCATTAAAAAATCTTTCCGCCCCCAAACTTTTGAACAATAGTGTATTTCAGGAATACATATAATTTGCATACTGCGCACCATATTTACATGCAGCAAAAGTAGTGTGTGTATCTTTTACAGCTCCTTTCCTTTCCTTGACTCTCCATCAATCAGACATGGAATTCATGGATGTTTTAACCGAAGGTCTCAACCGGGTCCTCCTTGTGCGCGGTGGAGGTCGCGAGGTCATCACCATCTACTCTTAAGAAACATGTCGACGTCACCCGACCCCGTTTGTCCACCCCCCCTCCCCCTTACCCTCCCCCCTCCCCCCCAGTGTGACCCAAGCAATATCCCAGAATTCCCTTCAGTCAACCAGCTTCATTCGTTCTGCTGGTCTGCCAAGCTCTCACTGGCCAAACATCGCTCTTGGCGCTACTCTCGTTCACACTTCTGTTCAATGAAGTGCACTGTTGATGTCAGCGGGTATTTGTTCAATGCCCCCTCTGCTGTAGCTTTCCTGCATCATCTGTCAATCACTGCTCTCACCCAATCAGAAGCAGCAGGTGGGTTGGGCTTGATTTTGTTTTTATTTATTTGTTTTAAAGAAGAGGATGCAGGATAGAACATGCAACGAAGGATTCGACGTTCAGAACTACGCCAGAGATGCTGTGAAATATTTCTGCTCTGGTAAAGAAAGATCTCCTGATAACCTTGGGAAAAGATTTTCATGGTTTGAACTCGATCGTTTTGGTCTGCAGCTTCGTTAAATGTGAAAAGATTAATAATACGTTTATACAAAAAAAAAACTAATGTGAACTGTGAAATGTGAAGTTTAAAGTCAACTATCCATCTTATTTTTCAACCCTCAATCAAATCTCTCGCCCATTTTTTAGATATCTTCCCGAGGTTCGCTTGGGAAGTGTGTCGTATTACGGAAGTAAAATGGTTTTCGAACGGCATTTCACGTTGACTTTATGCGGGTTCCTCTGCACAAAGACCTGTGTTTCTGTATTTGTTTTGTCTCATCGACCTCCTCCATGTTTTCGGTCGTTCCTAGCTATTCCCCTGCCAAATACAGTCACAATATGTGCCAAAAACCAGGCTGGCAGGGTGTGTGACTCTCTGCTTGACAGCAAAGCAGCGAGCAAGAGTCTATCAGTGTAACCAACACTGTAATTAGCAAAAGAATGAGCTATAAAAAAAAAAGACGGAGAAAGAAAAAAAAGTACTCAGCCACTACAAGTAGTGTACATAGCGTATAAGACATTATTAAATATTGGTGTAGTATTTTTATTGTGAAATAACCGAAGATTCTGGTGAAAAAAATGCTGTTGTTTAAGGCCAACTCACACAGCACCATCAGACGCCGACAGATCAAACCACGTCACTTCTCAGATAATCTAAATCCAATTCAGAATGTTCAATCGGCGGAAACAAGCTCCGACAGACGCCAACACTGATCCGACATAACCAGACCAGGAGTCTGACGTGTGGTGTGAGTTGGCCTTTACAGGGTCAGGGTGTTTTGTGCGGCTACAGGCTTCACTATGGCGGCTTGACGTGTACTACGGTACCGAACCTCCCCTTCCCAACAAGCACTCAACCTGCACTGACAGCCACTGTGTAACAAATGATTTAATGAGTCCGTGGATTCATTAAGTGTGTGTGTGTGTGTGTGGTGTGTGTGTGTGTGTGTGTGAATTGCATCCTTGAGCAAATGAAAGTTGCCCATTTCTTTCTTATTTGTCCCCCCTTTTTGCTATGAAAAAAAATCTCTCTGTTTGTTGCATTTACAAATCTGTATAAATTAGCTATATCACAGATCTATATCGAACTTGTTGAGGCGCACGGAAATGTCACAGAGCTATATATATATATATAGAGAGAGAGTATTATCGTATCTGATTGTATTGCCAAACTTTTACTTCACTTGTGCCATATGAATGAAAATGTGAAATTGTCAATAGAAACAAATATTGATGACATTGCCACTTTAAACACTAGTGCTGCATTCACTTTATTAGTTACTGAGTTTCAGACTTTAAAACTGCTCATTTCTTTAACAAATCATATTATATGACGACTTTATATAAAAACATCCAAAATGGCAGTGGCTTTAACGGTTTAAGCTCCATTTGAGATGTAATTTTGTGTTACTGTGCTGTTGCAGGAAGTGAATTTATATGATTTTAAAGAAGTAGATTGCTGTCATTATCAACAAAGCCACATATGGATCCATTTTGGCCTTGTGGGCGTCGCCATAGTAATGAATAATTTCTGTGTCCATACACATTTCAGAATAGACTCTGAGTTGTCGCTTTGGTAATTACAGTAATTCCGATGTGACGTGAATGCAGCATTAGATTGAGCTGTTATGACACTAGTAAAGCATGATGGATCAAATAACATCCATAAATCTGAACTCTATTCAGTGCAACTGTAATGTATTAGCCAAATCACAAAACAGTGAGATGCAAAATTAACCAGAGATTATCCTCTGTCTTTATTTTGACCAGAGAAAAATAGAGTTTAGATTAATTTGTATTTTTGAGAGCATAATGTGAAATTAGGAAATCATGTATTCATTGCATTATTTATTTTTGTAGAGATATAGGCTATTTTAAAGTTGTTTTTTACAATAATACCAACAACTGCATAATTATATATATATATATATATATATGTGTGTATATATGTATATTATATATATATACATATATATATGTATGTATATATATATATATATATGTATGTGTATATATATATATATATATATATATATATATATATATATATATATATATATATAAATTAACTCACTGGTAAGAAAGTGTATACAGTAGTTTACAAAGATAGGCTATTACAGATTATTTTATGTTTAGACATGGGGAAACCTCTCATACGTTATGAATGCTGCTGCTAGTGTATGAATAGATACGGATTGTTCGTGTACATAGAGCGAAAGAATAAATATTTAAAGGTATATTTACGAGGGGAGGGGTTTACGATGAGTTTGCATAAACGACTTCAGCCTTATATAATCATGTTTATAATCATGTTTTGTTTCTTTTATATTTCCTCATTTCGTTGAACAGTGGTAATTTCAAGTGACAACAACGTTCTTTGAATTTGATCAAAACGCAAGATGTGTATCGAAACGCCACATTTTTAACGAAGTAAGTTACTGCCTGCGTAGACTGAGCCTCTGATGACGTTTCGACAATTAGTTTGCGCGAAGATGTTTTTGACGAACACTTAACGGTATGCTTCATTTTACTCCTGTTTGCATGGTGTGTGTCGGACAAGTTTGTTTGATTTTCGTAATGTGAAAAGAGCAATTCCTGGAAAAATGTCAAGGCAGCTTTTTAAAATTGTTGCCACGATATCCAGGCAACGCGTACACTTAGATTAGCGAGTTGTTTTTGGCTTTGTAAATCGCTCTTGAGACACTATAGCTACAGGGTCGTCGTTCCCTGTTGTGTTTGTTAGGACGCTTTTAGTACACACCAGAAAAAAATGCTCTACGAACTTTTTGTTTTTTAACGGTAACGTGCAATATTTACGTTGATGGGAAATGGTATGTATGGCGTATTTTTAGTTGGTAGTTCGCCCATGAGTCTGCTTCTCGTTGAATAGTCCTGAAACATGTAGTTCATCCGCGCGCTTCGTATGCTAGAGTGTGCGTCACATCTGTTCTATGGTGGCTGAGATAGAAATGCACTTTATACAAAGTTAACGTTATTTACGTCCAGTGACGATTGAGTTGCCAGAATCAAGAGCATGCCAGATCCATTTCAGCGCTGATGCCTCTAGCGGCGAGAGTGTGTATCGCAGTTATCGCTGCACATACTACCTGAACATTCAGATTTTATTCTGTAAAAAAATTTAATAAAAAGTGCGTGTTTGCTGTTTATTTGGCATGAATTTCTAGCATTTCTTGTAATTTATTGAAAATTACAAAAAGACTATACGTAGATGTAAAAAAGAAAAGAAAAATGAAGATATATTTCTAATACGAATCACTGAGTTGATGTGGTGACATTTCCCTCCCACTTTTCACCCCTTCACTGTTTCAAACCTACGAGCACTGTATCGATGTGATCACCGTATAAATATCGATTAAAGACTCTAAAGAAGCGCTTCCACTGCTGGGCTTGGCTCTATTCAAACTGACATTGGACACACCACATTCACAGTCTATTTTTTTCCTTTATTCACCATCTCACGATAAATGCCTGGCTTGTGTGTAGCAAAAATGAAATCAAGTGTTCTGTATTCCTTTGCCAAGGAATATCGAGGCGTTCGACACATCTCGGAAACAAAAAGGGCTCTGAATAACAGTTCTGAAGTTTGACCCGCGCCACTGGATGTTCTCCCAAAAAACTAAAACAATATGTGAATCTCGCTTTATTGTTTTAATCCTACATTGTTGAAAATAAAGGTTGTTCGATGGTTCTTTAGTTTCAGCAAAGATCTTGCTATATGAAAAAGTTGGTATCGTAGGTTCTTTAGATCATTATTTTGGATTCTGGGTTCATTTTCTTAAGAACAACAAGAGCTCAAAGGGATCGTTCACCCCAAAATTAAAAATTTGTCATTTACGCACCCTCCAAACCTGTATGAGTTTCTTCTGTTGAACACAAAAGAAGATATTTTGAAGAATGCTGGTGACCAAACTGTTGATGGTCCCCATTGACTTCCATGGTATTTTTTTTCCTACTCTGAAAGTCAATGGGGACCATCAACTGTTTGATGACCAACATTCTTCAAAATATCTAACAGAAGAAACTCATACAGGTTGGGAACAACTTGAGGGCGAGTAAATAATAACAAAATTTAAAATTTTGGTTGAACTATCCCTTTAAAATGGCACCAGACTGTAAAACCCTTTTTGGTTCGGATCGAAACCTTTATTTTCAAGAGTTTAGTCCCATGGTGTTTACCTCTGAGGTTTTGCTTGACATTCCAGTAACTTGGGTGAAAACGAAACAGCTCTTCTTGCATGTGAACGATCCGTCCACGAGCTCTGATAGGGTCCAAATGTTGAAATCTGAATCTAAACCATCTGAAGCAGTTGAAATAGAGCCAGGACCCGGGTCCGTTGTCCTGTTCAACGCATGCACATTATCCTGAACAAGCTAATATAAATATATATAAATATTTAAATGTTTTGTGATATACAGTATTATGTTCACGCCGGTTTATTTCAGTTGTTTTGATTGTAAATGTGTTTTATTTTTACCAGATGTTTGGTGTTCTTGTTGTGCACAATGATTTCTTTGGATCCACTGGTGTGAATGAATATTGATTGTTTAATGGGGTCTATTTTTATGATAGGTATTTTAGCCAAGACAAAGACCATTTTGCTTTTACTGCAGTTATTTATTTAAAGAACTGATTACCAAAGTTATTTATGTTATCCTGGATATGTGCAAACTGTCATTCTAAATGAATTAAAAAGAAACTCGAGGGTCTATTATGTTAAGCTGTAAAATCATTATTATTTGCTCCAGTTTCTACTCATGCCTTAAATGCACAAATTGGCAGCTATATGTTAACGTTAACTAAAAGTGCAATGCTTATGGTTGATTTTCTTTTAAAATCATGATTATCTCAAGATTTGTACTCAAATTAAACTAAACTAAAATGACTATTTGCTACAATATTAAAAAATATATAGTGACTCCCCTAATAATTTGATTGGACCATTTCTTAAATATTTATATTTATGAATATTTATGCCTTTCTGCTTTATTACAGCATGGCTACAAGTTAGATATTGCTGATGCAAACAATCTGAGACAGCTATAAGTGAAATGAATAAACAAAATCATGCGTTGTCTTGGCTTTGCTTCTTTGAACGGAACATGCGAGAGTCATCGACTCGCTCGCTTTGGGCCGTTCAGTGATTTTGCAAATGATATTACAATTAATTCTAGACCAGAACATTAGATTTTACATGGAAAATGGCTGAATCCCTCAGGCTTGTTTTTTATTCATTTGAAATGAAAACATTTTGTATGAACATTTAAAAGGGAATGTAGTGGAAAAGAAATGATTTTCAGATCTTTCACAAGTAGAATTTTTTTTGTCTGTTTCAGGGTTTTACAGTCATATTGCCATGTAGTGTGTTCCTGTGTGTTTTTCAGTGGTGTGTGTATGAGTGTGTGTGTACAGTGACGTACACACAGCAGATCTGGGACCACAGGCAAGGGTGGACGAGCGTCCTGTAAATATAGCAGAACTAGTTAGTGTTGAGGTGTTTATTTTCTGTGTCAGTGTAAGTTGAATATTTTAAAAAGATAATGAGTATTCTCTATTGTGTTTCATGGTACATAAAGAAAATAATGTAGTTTTATCTTACATTTCAAATGCTTTATCTCTATGGCTTCTGCAAAACTCCCATTCCATTTTATAGATTTGTCAGCACAAAATGCAATAAACGAATACCATTTTATTACGGATTATTTGATGGAGTCTTTATTCCCAGCAGGCTGTTTTTCTCAGTTCTGGTCCTGAGGTTCCTAACACTCCACGTTTTGGATGTCATTTATGTTACACACCTGGTTCATATCATGAGGTCATTAGTATACAGACTCGCAGATCTGAACTGGGTGTGATTTAAAGACATTTTCCTGAGAGGGTTTTACTGTGAAGTGCTGAAAATATATCCAAACAAACCGATCTTAAATCCAGTTTCCTCTCATGTTCTGATTAATAATCAGTTTTCCGGCGCAAAATCAATCAATTCAAGTTGTCACACAAAAGTGTTCACCAAAGCAGCGTTTGTTGAGAAGAGACGGTAAGTGTTGAGATCTTCTTTAATGAACTAAATACTTTTCATACTTATTTAGTCATATTCCAGTAATAGTGTTTTATTGAATTAAAGTAGCAAACGTTTGTTTAGCTTTAAACAACAATGAATTTGGCATTTAATATAAACCAGATTTCCAGCAACAAATAATTTTTCCACACTGAAATTGAAAATGGTGCACAATGCCAAACAATCACAGCGAATCTGATCTTATGTGATGTTTAATGACGTGGAACAGGATTTTGGACCACTGATATTTCACTATGAGCTGTGTTTCCTAACATGATGCTGCAGAAATAGACAAAGAACTGGGAAAATATGTCAGTCCTTGTTGATTAGGAAAATATCTGTTCAAAATACAGTTTGAATGTATCTGAAGTAGTTCATCAAAGTTGTCCTAATACAAGAACAGATATTGTTCAAAATTCATGTTTAACTTTGATGAAAGATTTTGATCCACTTCAAATGTTGACTACTGTAGAATACTATCTTACTTTTTAATAAATTGGTCAGATTACATTGCTTTATATATTTTAAAACCTAAGTGACTGTGCATTATTCCACGACAAATATTTTAAATGTAGTATATGAACTCGTTATATGCATGTGTTCAACTTTGATTTAATGTTTTTTTTTCACTCAATTGTGTTGAAATGAATGCGGGTCACAGCAAAGGACCTTTGAGAGAACAGTTCTTAAAAGAACCAATTTTTTCTTAGTGTGGAGAACATTTTAATAAACTGAAAAACCTTTTTCCACTACAAAGATTCCATGAATGTTAAATGTTCATGAAACTACTGATATATGACTACTGATATACACTGATATAAGTGTAGGAGCATATGACAAAAACAATTTAGCAATCAGTTTAAAATTAACAACAAAAATCACAGCAATTTTCTATGAATTCTGACTGCCGAAATCTACAAACTCTAATTTTTCAGCAATTAAGGTTGGTGCATCCAGACTGCAAATTGGGGCAAAGGTTGTGTCTTTCAGCCTTTAGTTTAGAAACAATAAAAAGCTGTGGAACATATTGAAGAGAGTCCATTTTTGTATCTAAAAATGAATTTATTAATTCAGAAGTTGGCTGGTATATACAATGCACAAATTCCATATAAAACAACAGAATTTTTTTTCCCATCTATTGATGCATTACACAATCATGCTCTGTAAAGGTTTCATCTAACACATTAGAGTAACAATAAAAATAAAACCGTAAAACTTCACACAATGCGTTTGTGTTTTTATCACAAATGACACAGTGATCAAAAAAAGAAATAATTTAAGATGATTCAGAGCAACGCCGACTTCTCTATTCTTATCAAATTTAATCATTTCAGTAATGGCGGGAATAATGTGACATGGGCGATGGATCCATGCTCTGGCCCATTCCCTGCGACGGCCGCTGCCCTTGACCCCCAGATCCCATATTCACCAAGTGGTTAATGGGGCCACTCTGGATGAGCGTATCCAAGGCCTTCTGCACGCTGGGGTTGTCGAAGTTGATCCCAGAGCCTGCGGTGACACCCGGTCTCGGAGGGCCCGACGGCCCCGGCATACGAGCACCAGGGGGCCTCAGAGTCGGCCGAGGGTTCATCATGCTCTGAGGCTGGACAGCAGCTATTTTGGGTATGCCGGCGGCTCCGTGAGAAGACTGGAGGCCGACGCTCTGAGGGCCGAGGCTGGAGGCGTAACCCTGTGTTTGGGGAGCCGGGTTGGACACTGAAGATGCGCCGCTGCCGCTGTTGAAGATGCTGAGGATTTTAGCCTGGAGCTCTTGCTGTTGGCTGGCGGCGGTGGGGGCCGGGGCCGATGCAGGGGTCAGATGGGTGGAATGGAGGGTCAGGCTGGAGTACGTTGGTTGAGCTGGCGCCGATAAAGCCTGTGTCGTCTGAGAGGGGTCGAGGGTCGCAGGAGGGTGTGAACCTTGAGAGACCAAAAACAGTGAAAGGTAAGGCTTGATTGGTGTAGAGCCCGACTGATATGGATTTTTGGGGGCTGATGCCGATATTAGGGAGTTAAAAAAGTCTATTGATATATCGGCCGATATTATTTAATGTGTATATTATAATACAGCAGCAATATTATTTAGGTGTATATTATAGTACAGTACCAGTCAAAAGTGGCCAAAAACAGTGAAAGGTAAGGCTTGATTGATAATGTGTAAAGGTGCGTTCACGCCATGTCGTAATTACCGTAACGATTCCGAAATACAGAGCTTAATTTACGGTAACTATGACATGGCGTGAACGCAGCAAGGTACAAGATTGAGTTGAGAACTAATTAGTGCTGCACGATTAATCATATCGCAATCGCGATGTCAAGCCTATGCGATTATATGACGCAAAATGCTGCGATTTTATGTAAAATAAACAAATTAGGGCTGTTAACGCAATTAACGCAGCATCTGTTATTTTTTGTCATCCTTTGGCTAGTGTTACATGATCCCGCTCTTATTTGTGCGAATGCTTTAAAGTTCAAACCATTAATGCGCGACAAGTCAAAAGCGAGCGCGCAGCCTGTGAATGTCCGACTGTGACTCACAGAACAGAAAGACGCGCGCCCATGCGCATGCACAGACCGGAATAGTTATCTTTCCGCTTGAACGAACAAAAACACACACAATTATGCCAAAATGTCGTTTGTCGAGTATCTTCATAACATAAGAGCAGTCTTATGATGGACGTAAAGAGTTGTGAGAGAATGAGGCGGGTGTGAGATCCGCGTCTCTACAACGGCTGCTCTTAAAGGGCCAGCAGCCAAAGCTTTCTGTCAGTAAAGTTAATCAAAGAACATATAAAATTACTCACTGCTCTTGACTAAAGAACTTGTGTAGCTTTAATAAGGATTAGTCTATATATAATTTATAATTTATGCAGTGCAGACTGTTTGATAACTTAAATTTCTGTACATGTCCTACATGACAGGAAGGGCACAGGTAAATAATACTTTTTTATGGGTTTATGTGAGTATTATTAAGTTCACTTAAATTAAAAGCTGTTATATTTTTTGAAGCCTAATAAATGTTTTTGAAAAAATTATAGCTTTCAATTGTGGAATCACTGTAATGGTGGATGGCTATAATTAATGTTTTAAATGGGGGTGGATTCATTTTTATCCAGACCTCAATGGCTTATTGATCATTATAGATGTTATCAATTATTTAATTGTTGTTGCTAGTTTGAGTTGAGAAATTTCAATTAATTAGAATTATCACTAATCTGTGTGTGCATTTTGCTTTAGAATCAAGCAAGTTGACTCATGAAACCATTTGTTTATTAAATCGCAATCGCAATATTGACCTCAATAATCGCAATATGACATTTTCCCCAAATCGTGCAGCCCTAGAACTAATGAAGTTACCTGCATCAGCACCGCTTCTGACAAGACGATCACGTTTGTCTCTCAGATAGTCAATTAGCCTGGCCATCTCATCTGGAGTCATAAACCTGAGATGAAAATTGAATACAATTTCAAGGTTCTCCATGCAAATTTCGATAACAGAAAATAAAATAATATACATTATGTTAATGAACTTAAATTAAAACAAATGGCATGTGACCTTTAAGCAAACTTTTATTCCTTCAAGCTATTTTTTAGGTAAACAAAGAAACTAATTTCAATAGAACAAATAAAACAGTGAACCGTTTAACGATGTCATTCATTCATTCCTGTCAGTTCAGTCTCTATTGGTTACATTTTTATTCCATATACAAATCAATTTGTTACAGAAAATTCAAACTACTTGTGATAATTCTCACAAGAGAAGCAGTAATATAGTGGTGCAGGTATGACATCAGAACCCGGAAGTCTAATTCACCGCTGGTTCCTTCAAGCTTTTCCTATGGTGTTTTATAATGAGGTTTTTCAATTTGCGTGTAACAAAGCCTGTGGTAAACATAACTTTGACGTTTTTTTCTACAACATAATATACACATACCCAGAGAAAAAGCTCATTTTGAAGCACTTATGTTAATTTTTTAAAACATACATTTTTAATAAGTAACTAGATAAGGCAGTTCGGGGTGAATGTGTGCAGTTAACGTTGTGGAACAAAACGCCAAAGTATCATCATGTTATGATTACCATAGGCTTTATTTTACTCAAATTGAAAAATCCTATTATAAAACCAAATGTGTATAAAGCGGATTAGTCTTCCAGGTTCTGAGGTCATACCTGCACCATTCCAAGTTTGCAGCAAATCAGCATGTTAGAATGATTTCTGAAGGATCATGTGACACTGAACACTGTAATGATGCTGGCAATTCAGCTTTGATTACAGGAATAAATTACATTTTAAAATACACTAAATTGAAAAACCGTTATTTTAAATTGTAATATTTCAAAATATGACTTTCTTTTGGTCAAATAAATGCAGCCTTGGTGAGCAGAAGAGACTTCTTTCAAAAACATTACAAATCTTACAAACCACAAACGGTAATGTTTGTTGACCTACCTGCCCTCCGACAGCAATGTGATGGGGGTCAGAAGGGAGACGGGATGGCCCTCTCTCTCATGTTCTCTCATCAGCACATCATCGGCCATCTTGGCCGCCTTCCTCGCAATCTCGTCCCTTTCTTTGTTGCGGTGTTCGACTTTAAAGGATTCAAAGTTGTGGGCCACCAGCACCATGGCATCCTGCATGGGCATGTTCCTGTGCTCTGCAAGAGAAAGGGATCTTGTGGTAAAACATTCATTATAACTTAAATGGATTGTAGTCAGAATGGAGTGCAGTACGAACATACACTATTGTATATTAAGAGTTTTGCTAGTGGTTTTGGTTCAAGAATATATGCGTCACATTGGATTTTTCAGCTTAACGCTGATATGCAAGTAAATTGGCATCAAATACCAAACTCTTTCTGGAAGGATACATACCTTGCGGGGTCCCAAAGAGGATGTTGACAGTACAGGAACGATGTACTTGGTGCTGCTGGGTGATTATAATAGCAAAGGGTGTACGAGCCCGACTTACATCCTCCAGAGCTTGGGTCAAGGATACTTCAGTATTCAGGAAGATGAGATCCACAACCATACCCAGATCCCGAACCTTCCTGCCCACCGTCTCAGCATATTCCCTGCACACAAGCACAGAGCAGATAATGTCACGGTGTCTCTAGGAAGTAATTTCTTGTTAAAGATGCTTTAAGAAATGTAGTCGCTGGACTCACTTTTGCAGCTTGTTGACGACTATGACGGAACAATCCACTGGTCTCTCAGCATCATAGCGCCTCTGCAGCTCTTCATAATATTGACGGTAAAGTTCGTTCCTACGGCGCTCTTCGGGACGCACTCGCTCATCTGTAAATTCAGAACTAAACGCTTAGCAAAGCCCTTCTGTGAGCAAAACTGTGAACCTATAAATTCAACTCTTCCACCATAAACTAAGCCAACTGAATTACCAATGCTGCTAACGGTGACTGTTAGAGCATTATCTCTACCACAAATAAAACACTACTTAGGAAAACTCAATAAAACAACCAAGAAAGTGCCTGTATTGAATTTTATATATTTAAAGTATGTTAAAGATCTTTACATTGTGATATTTTCATAATACAATTCACAAAATTCTCGTTAGCTTAACGCAAAAACAATGGCAGTATTTGTTGTACTGCCTTTCATTGACATTTATTTAAATGGATACATGTTGAATTTTATTAAATTGTCACAATGCAAAAAAAAAAAACTGGACCTTCAAAACGGGATGAATTTTTTTCAAGCAAAATATTAGCTTTATTTCAAAACAGTTGTAAATGTCAAACCAACCCTCTGACTCTCTCCTGCCATTCCAGGGTTCTCTGAAGCGCTCTGGATACGGCTCGTCTTTCTTCCGATAATACTCGTAATCTCCACGGTAATACCGATCGTAACCTTCCTCTCTGTGGAAACACCGTAATAGTTAGATGAGGTGATGTCTCCTGAAAGCAAAAGTGATTAAAATGCAAAACTACAAAATAAACCAAATGCATTGTGTGTGCACCTGTAGGAAGGATCTTTCTCCCTGGTCTCTGACGGCCTGTATCTGTCTTCGGCTGGGGGGGCTCGAGCTTCATGATCACGAGGTGGACCGGGACGTGACTCACGACTTTCCCCCCTCATCTCTCGACTGTCACGGTGGTCGCGAGAATCTCGCCCATGCACCGGGGACCGAGAACGAGGACGGGGCTCCCGACTGTCCCCGTAAGCGCTGGATGGCCTGAACAGACAAAATACACCTAGTCAACATATGCCAACTAAACACTTTAGCCCCAAAACAGCTCTATTAGACAACTCAGACTAATTTTATCATAAAGTACTTAAAAATAGTTACAAAATGTTAGTCAAATGGTAAACATAGAACACTTTTTTTTTTTAACTGTAAAAAATAATTTCTACCAGAAAATCTCATTCATTTATACGCTTTCAGAGTTTTGCGACAGCCAGACACTGTTGCAGGAGAGCATAGAAATTAGAAGGTGGTGCCATTGATTAATCCTATCTTTCACAAAATTCACTTCATTTCGCTTAAAAAAAAAAAATGCTGTTGCAAACTCTGTATATAGCTCTCTCCAAAAACGAATGTAATGGCAAACATTATCTTTTTGAGGTTACCATTAGTATCCTTTAGTTCCATTGAGTTTCCAAGTCAAATTTATGTAAAAAAGAGCAGCAGGATTCACATGTTGATAATAATGCGTTTTTTTTTATTTTGTCAAATCAAAATCATTTTTGTACTTAACTTAATGCTAGGAGCATTGGTTTTTAATTTAAAACTTCTTTAGCATAAACCGCAACTCTGTTCCACGTCAGTGCAATAAAGTTATTTTTTCTTTTAAAATCGAGGAGGTGATGAAGAATGGACTGGAAACCCAAACAACAACCTCCAAATATAAATTATATCCAACAATTGAATGAACGACTGAAATTGCTTAAATTATTAGTTTTAATTGTTTCCTCCATCCCATCTAAACACATGAAATTATTAGGATTTTGAGTGTTTTAAGAAGGAAGCAGCAGTTGCCAGTTGACGATTTTGAAAACAGTGCATAGTAAGTGTACAGAATAAGTAACACACCGTTTAGACACAGACACACCAAGGGAAACGCACTCAAATTACCCTTTCAACTTTATTTCAGTTAATTCTGATACAACTAAAAGTGAGGAAAAGGGAAAGAAAAAAAATAGAACAAACTAAAAATCGAAGAGCCACGAGAAATATTGATTAAACCGATTTTGCGCACCCGACAACGATATTGATGTACTCTAGCGCTTTGGATGAATTCCTTTGTGGAGGGAAAAACGTTTACCAAAATTCTCGATAGATGTCGTCTTCATTAGCAAAAATCCCAACGATACTTTACCTGCGTGGAGGGCTTGACCTGGGTTTATTCTGTCGTCTCTCCGCTGCCATATTTACATCTGAAAATAAACCAATCCAAACGTTCAACATGACAAAAGACGGAAATATTTCAGAGCCAAACGAGTTTTTCTTTTTTTACTGAGAGGATGAACATTTAACATTGTTGCGTTTAAATTATAAGCATTTCCAAAGTTTCAATAGCAGTTGAAAGTAAATACTACAATGTGGGGAAAAAGCAGTAAAGGATCTAGTAAACCTGTGCGCCATGTGTACGTCAGTATTTGAGATTCCCCAGCTGTAAACACTTATTAAATACCTCTCTCGACTAAACCACCAACAATAACTGGAACTTTGCACAAATAGTGTAATGGACCAGTGAACTAAAAAAAAATCAAAAACCACTGTCATCAAAATTACAGTACCGTTGTATGATTTTAACAAGATTATAATTACAGACAAAAAGAACCAGTGAAATGGGAAAACATTGGGACTTTAATTTCAAAAAGTCAATATGTAATTATTTGTGAAACATGCCAATTGGATTTATAGCTTTTATTTATACATAAATTACCATAAATACCTAAACGTCACATAAACAAAAACTCAGAGTAGAGGGAAAAAAAACTAGGCACTAATATGCAATTAACATAAGGATCATATTTGAAGTTCAAGTTTGGCTTTATTAGATTCACCACATTGCAGTTATTACAGTAAAATTAGAATCATACAATTAACTGGCCCTAAGTTTTATTTCTCTAAAGTTAAAATTTAAAAACTTAGATGTAAAAACTGCTCAAATTACTTCAATGTTTAAATACTAAATCAGACCTTACCTAGTTTATAACCTCTATAAATTCGAGCGTTATGTCCGGCTTTAGCAGCCTCGGCATCCTCCACTCGCTCAAACTGCACAAATCCGTACCCACGAAACAGGGACAAAGCTGAAAAAGGGAACAATCATTTCGTTTTACGCAAAAAAGGCGTTTGTTGGTGGATTTTTGGCCTAAGCTTCCCTTGCTTTCTGAAAATCGCAACTAAAGTCTAAAGAACGGTGGATAAAACAAATTAAAACTGCAGCGAACACTATAAAATACTATTTTTCCGAAACGTCTAAATAAGTCGTTGAATTTATACGCTACTAACCCTGTATTTTCCCATATGGCCTGAACAGATCCTCCATGTCCTTCTTCGCCATGTGCGCCGTGGGCAAATTTCCAACAAAAATCCTTCGCTCCAGGTCACGAGGGTCATTGCTGTTGGTGGTGTACGAGGGTGGCGTACCACTCCGACTTCTTCTGTGCGACATGCCTCTACGAGCTTTAGGTTCAAAGGCCCGTTTTCAAGGAACGCTTGCAGTTGATTTTAGATTCAAGACTATTTGATTAGCTATATTTCCCCCAAGGTCTTGAAATTGACGATGCATCGACATGTAAGAAAAGAGAGATTCCAGAGGTAAAATGTCTGGACAAAGTAACAAAACACTGCAGAAGTCTTAGAAAGTCAACATGAAATCAAACTTGACCAGATTTACTTTAATGCACATTCAGGTCTGAATGAATAATCATTCAACCAATCTACTTTCTCTAATCTGCATGTTGACTTTAAAGACAAACTTGAGAGCCTTCACAACAGGTAGAATTTTTAAGTACAGTGTAAATCATACGCTGTGTGTTTTGCTGCCGGATTAAGTGACAAAAACACGGTTATTTACTAAATAAAACGTTGAAAAAGTTGTCTTAGTGAGCCCTTGATCGCAGGAGGCCTAGAGTTTTTCAGCTCACTTCATTCTCATGCAAACACGCAGCTGAGATTGCGCTCGCCGATTTTTAAATGAAATATTTCTCAAGTATTTGATGAAAGATTGTGGGTGAAGACGAAAGGAAAACCTGTTGGATGAACTGACCACGAACATGTTTCCACGGAACACGCGACGGAAAATAGAGGACCTTGGCGTTGAAGGTAACCACAAATTTTGAATTGTGCCAACCAAATAGAAAAAAGTTCATGGGGATAAACATAAAATGCTCCCCAAAAATCACTTGCAGGTTGTTCAAAGTTAAAAAAAAAAATGTCTTATGTCGGTACCCACAACGTTTGAAGAAAATGATGATGAAGGAAATCATCCGAAAGGAATCGTCAAGCACTTTCTTGGCCCACTCGTTATTGTGCATGTTCTCAACATAGCAGCTGGAAGTTAAGAGCTCACGGATGCTGTAGTCTTTGTGGTCCGCTTCATAATTCTCATCCGAGACATTTTGGGAAGTTGCAAAACAATCATTGTACTCTTTTCCAAAGGTGTGCAACACCTTACCAGACAAATGTTGGCCGTTCCACCTTAAACGCTTTTTTTTTCTTTTCTCAAGAATAACAAAGTCTGAAAAATCCAACAATGGAGAGTGAAAAACCGTGTAATTCAGATTGATATATTGTCAATCACAAGCTATTATACAATGTATTGCACTGTTAAAATGAGATTGAGACAAAGGAAATCTCTGACAGCATTTCTTAACAATATATTTCTCAATATGAGATCAGGAGGAGTTCAATTGTTTATGGGTTTGTTTTACTTTAAGGCCAATTGAAATAATAAAATCCGAATATTTATATATAATATTTTAACGTGTTCTAGCGTTTTTCACAATTTAACGAACAGGCGTTCTTTATACTCAAAACAGGCTGAATATTTAAAAGTATTTTTTTGTTAATTATGATTGACACTTGATGATTCAGGGCTTCGACACTATTACAATATTTAATACGTTAATATTAAAACTTAAATTTGTTAATGTGTACAGCCAGAAACAAACCAGTTCCTGCTGGTCTCACGTTGTTCAAATAGTCAAAACAATAAAATGCAACTGTACAATTTCTTGTAATTCAATATTTTAATTGTTACACTGACTATCAGCCTCCATTGTCTTATTTACAGGACTTCTTATTACTCAAAAAAGCAGAGCCACAGAAAAAGGACCGCGCGAAGCCTCGTCGGCGCCACAACAACCCTTCCGCCATTTTGTGACCGTGCAGCGACGTCAGTCAAATTCAAACCGCGTAAAAGAATGAGCAAATACTACTGCAAACTATATAAACCGCGTATTCACAAGAAAAAGATGCAGATTGTGCACACATAAAAGCGGCAGGGAAGACCGCGCACACTTTGCCAGGTGTGGTTTTCGAAAGGACGCCATGTTGCTCCGTAACTCCACACAGTTGATGCTCCACTGCTCTGAAATTCGTTCGAGTTTTTTTTTTTTGATCGTCGCGTTGTTGAAACGATTCGAGCATTGTATTCTTAGAACCAAAACTAGCTTCACGGCCTTTAACAATAAAAAAAGAATAATTGATTATTCGACTAATAGGTCAGCTAGCAAACTAGCTTACATTTTATAACAATGGATGCAGTTGGGAGCTCCAGAATTTCACATTCCTGAGAAGAGTTTTGTCGGATCAAATCCTTACCGTTACCATGTGAACCTGGAAAATATCCGGGGATTTTCCTGCGTCGTCCTGTTTGTGCAAAAAATCACAATGAATGTTAAGCTACAAAACTGCCGCAACCTTGCGGGGATGATCCTGTGCGGAACTGCGTGTGAGTCGCTTAGAGAGACGGTGTTGATGGCGCTGTTTTCAAAATAAAAGTACCTGCGCTAAAGTTCCGTTGTGAACAATAATTAAGCTACAAACAATTATCCTTTTAAAAAAAAACTTTCATTTCCGTTTGGACAGACTTAAAAATGAAAAAAAATATATAGGAAGTACATGATATATTCCATACATAGACAATCAAAATACATTTATCATATATTAATTTATCATTTTCTTACTTACGGAACAGTACAAAACGTATGTGTATAAGGTATCCAAGGTGCAATACTGACCTCAATTATAATATGAAAACAGAAATAGATATTTATATATAAGACAGTTTACAGTTTCTTTGTGCGTTTTAGTATACACTTTTATTTTGAAACGGTGGACGAAAAGAATCATATCCTTGGAACAGCATCGAGGAAAATACATATACATTTTTGAAAGAAACAGGTCTGATGGAGCGAGTATAAAGGTTATTGCTAATTATATATATTTTTTCTCTTCCCCTACATTCTGCCAAATCTTCTGATCTACACTCCCGTTTAGTAGGTGGCGGTAAAGCACCTAATAAGCTTGTCTGCCAACCACCATTAAAAACATAAGAAGAAGAAGAGGAAACCCATCATGTGACTTTATCACGGGAAAGTTGAAGTCACATGAATTGTGGGTCTACTTAAACACTTTACTGGTCGGTTTACATTTTTGTTCCCACACCTGGAATGGTAAGACTAAAATAATAACACTATGGATATATTTTAAGCTGTCTTTTGCTAAATAATACGTGCCTAGTTTTTCTGTTTTGATTTCCACCGTCATATAGGATAAACACTTAATTTCCAAGGTTATACAGCTTTCCCTTTGGTTTTTGTTGACACTTTTGCTTCAGATTGTTATAATTGGTGAGATTTCATTTATTGTGAGGTTAGGTCAGTAAGTGTTGCTGTGTTTCAGATGCAACTTGTGTTGGTGTGTTTGCTGCTGGGGGTGCTGGAGGTTTCTGGAGCTCCAGATGCAGATGAAATCAAATATCTGCCTGGACTTTCAAAACAGCCCAGCTTCAAGCATTACTCTGGATACTTCAATGTAGCGGACAACAAGCACCTCCACTACTGGTCAGTAGGACTGGCTGATTTTCATTTTCACTTTCATTTTTTTATTTTTTATTTCCCATATGTAATGTAATATCTGCTCCACTCTATCAGGTTTGTTGAGTCTCAGAAAGATCCGGCCAGTAGTCCGGTTGTTCTGTGGCTTAACGGAGGACCAGGATGCAGCTCCATGGATGGTTTGCTCACAGAGCACGGACCTTTTCTGGTGAGAAGTCACAGCACTTCATTATAAAACCATACTATTTAAAATACAAATGCTTTTTATTATTTATATATATATATATATATATATATATATATATATATATATATATATATATACTGTAAATGTGTATGTATGTATGTACATGTATTTTTTTTTTTCTTTTTTACAGATACAAGATGATGGAGCAACTCTAGAATATAATCCTTATTCTTGGAACAAGGTATGGGTTCTGTCTTTATTTTATTTTTTTAATTCGTTAAGTATTTCAGCATTACCAAATGAGTAATTGCTATGATGTGAAATGAGGAAGTCACAGGGACAGTTTTTATATTAATCAGCATTTTCGGTAACCGGACTATGACACTTCCTTCATCCAGTCACATGCCCTTATGCTCTTATATTCTTGGCTATAGCAAACTGGCTTTATTGTATTAAATAAAGGGTGTGCAAACAAACTCTTTATTTAAATATCATTGGACTACATAAAAAAAAAGACGTTTCTGCATTCATCCAAATAAAGAAACAACGGTGTGTCATTTATTTTTACATTAATAAATAAAGAGTTTGTTTGAACATTTTATAACCTGGATGTTTTAGAAAGTCATGAGTCTACATAGATAAATATGGGGTGTTTTTCCAGATTGCAAATGTCTTATACCTGGAGTCACCAGCAGGAGTCGGCTTCTCCTACTCAGATGACAAGAAGTACACAACAAATGACACAGAGGTATGATTCAAATCATATTGCCTTTAAAGAAGCAATTGCATTGCATAGTGCAGAGAGTGCTTGATTGCACTGGACAAAAAAACTAAAATGGTAACCATGTGCTCGCTGACTTTTCCAGGTGGCCATGAACAACTACTTGGCCCTGAAAACGTTTTTTCAGTTGTTTCCTGAGTTCAGCAAGAATGAGTTTTTCCTGACTGGCGAGAGTTACGGGGGCATTTACATTCCCACACTGGCTGAGATAGTCATGGAGGACAGCAGCATCAATTTAAAGGTAGAAGGGGCTTCATTATAACCATCCTGTCCGTAAACAATAGAGAGATTGAGTGTCTCGATCCATGTGATTCTGGATTACGTGTGTATTTGTGTCTTGTAGGGAATTGCAGTTGGAAATGGCTTGTCCAGCTATGAGCTAAATGACAATTCATTGGTGTATTTTGCATACTATCATGGGCTTCTTGGCACCAGGTACAGTGTTTTCTCACCTATGACTCTTCATGTTGCTCTATTGAACATGCACTGTCATTTTATATATTGATGCTTGCTGTAAAGGTGTCAATATTACTGTTTCTCATACGTTTTAGTGTTTAGTGTGGTGTGTTTTGTATTTCAATCTTTAGTATGTGTTTTTTATGTCTTATTTATTTCTTTATTTATTTGTTCTAGCTTGTGGAATAACCTGCAGACGTTTTGCTGCAAAGATGGAGTGTGTAACTTCTACAATAACCAGGATGTGAACTGCTCGGATTCTGTAAGTTGAAGTGTTTACAAATGGTTTGAGATGCATTAAGTGTCCTATATCTTTATTTACAGCATCTTTTCTTATCTTTCTATGACTCTTTAGCTGCAAACAGTTCAAAACATCGTCTACTCGTCAGGACTCAACATCTATAACCTGTATGCAACCTGTCCAGGAGGTGTTCCTGAGAGACTAAGGTGAGCATGAACCAGTTACATGTGACATTCCTCTGAATGTGTTTTTAAAAGGTCATTTTGTTATGTGTTTTGAATCCAGCTTTGAAAATGGCCAATTTGTGATCCGTGACCTGGGCCACCACTTCCTCAACCATCAATGGTCTAAATTACAGAACAAGGTAAAGAAACTGATTTGTGGGTTGCTGTTAGACAACATTTCTTTTTAAAGGGTCAAACTCAAAATTAAAACTGTCACATGTTAATTACTAATACACCCTCCTGTCTTAATAAAAAAATTATATATATATATATATATATATATATATATATATATATATATATTAGTTAGGGGGTAACGGTTTAGGACCCATAGACCAGATGTTTAAAAGAAAACCCGGAGTCTGAATTATAATAAATTGAAGAAAAGTTTTACTGAAGATAGTTTGCTGTTTCATCAGCAGAAGTCGGCTTCAAGATTCACACAGGAGTTCGTAGGCCGCCCTCCTTACAGTTACAAAGATCACAGCAGTTATACTCTTCACCAAGGTCTAAGCTACGTCCTTGCTTCAGGTTGAATGATTCTCATTGGCTAAGAAATAGATAAACATAGTAATTTTCCACACATATACAGATAGATTGAAGCATATCTCCATCGATTATGCAGCTGACACTCGGACCCTGAAGTTTGGCACGTCGTGACCTTCCAGGTCGCAGATTTGGGTTGCTGAGCGCCAGCATCTCCAGAACAACAACTCAGTCAATCTCCAATAATGCCAGTGGTTCCTTAACCTGTAACCAATAAGACTAACACACACCGACACACAGCTTTTCCAAGTTTGGATTTGGCCAGGCTCTAACTATAAACCGGAGAGTATTCTCAAAACATCAAGGTAATATGTTCTTTCTCTCAAGGAGAGCTACACTTTTAACTGGAGAGTAAGGCTTTAACAAAGAGATGGTCCCTTAAACTATAGACTTCATTGACCCCTGTGATCACAGTTGTCATAGTACCCTAAAAAAACAGATGTATGTATTGATGCATATTGAAGACCTTTCTAAAACAAAACATCTTTCCATATTTCATTTCTGGAAGCCGGGCTAAATGAGCTAGCACTGTTACTGCATTCATATCAAATACAGACATTAGAGAATACATGAAAAGAATATTTCAGTAATCACACTGGTAACTTTTATAACAAAGTAAAATCTCACAAGCCTAGAGAAGTCATTCAACCCATGTGATATTTAGCAGGAAAAATATTGATTTATTAATACCTTGATTATAATCACTCATTACATATACATTGATGCAGCAGTTTATTCCAAAATCCACCCCTTCAATATATATGGGCCATTCTACAGAATTGGTGCAAACTGCTGTCCCACAACCAAAAAACGCATTTAAAAAGTATTTAAGTATTCAAATTTTAGATGTTTACAAAGATCCTTCTATTATCTATTGAATCCCACAATAATATTTAAAATAGCAGCACATATATATATATATATATATATATATATATAATCATAATTTATTGGGTACTTTCAATTGGGAGGTGGCTGTCCCGAACAATAACCCCTAAATTTCATTTTCACTAAAAAAAATTTTGATTTCTTAGTTAAAAAAAAAACATTTATTTTTAAATCATGAAACTTTATGTAAAAAAATGTGTCCCGCATTTTTATGTCACTACCGAAACTGTGTGTGTTTTAGTCCATTGGCTGAGACTGATTTTAACCACACCCCTAGTTTTTTTTTTTTAATAAGGAAAAATGTGTTCAAAAGTCTGAAAATCGTCACAAACTAAACGTCACTACTAAACACCTTTTTTTCTGCAATTAAGCAAACCTTTTTGGGTGTTATTCCATAAAATTTAGTTTGTATGTGTGTACAACTGTTCAGAACTGTGCTAGGTAACCATGTGCTAGTTATCATCTTTGAACTAGGCTCAAAAGTATCTAAAATTCTCACTACCAAAACAAAACATGTCATCATTGTTTTGGTAGTGACAAAAGGGAACACAAAATCATTTATTTGGGTGAAATAAACAATTTTAGTACAGTTATGCAAATCATTAGTATCTTAGTATGTTTTAGTATTGTTTTAGTATGCATGTTAAAATTCTGTAATGTGATGTGGTCGCTACCAAAGCATTACTGTCACAAAAATGTGCCGTCACGACCCAAACATGGATGTTTTGTCTAAAATAAAGTATATTGAATTATCAACTAAGATGTTGTTATAGTGTTTGGTTCAATGTATATTCTAAACTAATGTATCCATAACTTTGAAATCAGTATGATTAACTTTGCATTCAAAATGCAACAAATCTTATAAATTATACTTGAAATATTATTGATTTACCTGGGAAAACTTTTTTTAAAAATCGTAAAAAAATATGTTTACAAGGTAGATGTAAACAAAATATTAATAGGTCTATATAAGCCGCCTTATAAAATTACTTATTATTGTGTTTCGGTTGTGACAAATTTGGGGAGAGGAAAAATATTCCAAAACTTTCTGAAAATACAATATGATGATTAACTGCACAATTACTAGAAATGTGTACCTTGGATATTATACAATTTGCATGCATACAAAATTTGTGGGGGAAAAAAAATCAAGATGTTTTACAACTCTGACTTTGAACCAATTCTGTAGAATGGCCCATAGAGATATATATATATATATATATATATATATATATATATATATATATATATATATATATATATATATATATATATATATATATAAAATTTATTTTTACTAATACACTGTCATTTCAAACCTGTATGAATTTCTTTTAACATCTTTAACATTTTTGATGATCAATTATTTACCCTGAAAGTACTGAGGTCATACAGTACAATAACCTGTTTTATTTTAATTGTTCACTGAAAATATCCCTGTTAGCTGTAGCTCTTATTTTATTTGCTTAATCAAACTGTGACACAAATAATGTTAAACACCATTGGTTCTTGTGTGTCTCGTAATCAAACACAACACTCCTGTTTGAAGATGTGAAAGTGTGTATGGGATTTACAGTAAGAACAGTTTGGGGTTTTGTAACCATGTTTTACCAGAAAAAGTTTTTGAATTTATCGTGTGTGTGTGCGTGTGTGTGTGCGCGTGTGTGTGTGTGTGCGCGCGCGTGTGTGTGCGTGTGTGTGTGCATCGTGTGTGTGTGTGTGTATATATATATATATATCAGAGTTTCCGCTAGAACAAAATGGTGCCGGTCAAAGTGACCGGCAGAGGTTTCGTTTTACGGACATTTTGATGATATGCCGGTCAAATATGGCCTCTTAATTAGTAAAGTTGAGGAAAACTGGAGGCAGACAGTCTATGTAACTTAAAAAAATGACATAATCAGGCCGTATAGAATGCAACATGTTATTATTAGCTAACTTTCAAATAGACGGAAAAAAACATGAACGTCCGATTGGCGTCAATCAACGCCAATTGTTTTTTACTATGGTTTCACACACAGTCACTTTTTGAAACATTGAGGCACGGATGTACCTAATACAAATAAATAAAACATCTCCAGTTTAGCAGATCATTCATTTAGTTCGCTATTAAATAAGAGATCTAGCGCTAAAATCTGTTGTTTTTGAAATCAAGCTGAGCGCTCGTGTCCGCTGCTATCAGTTGCATGACGACGCGCTGCGCGAGTTGCGCAATCTTCACTCGGACTAGTGGTGGAAATTTTGATTCTTTCCAGAGACTCGTTCATTTTTAGTTCGTTCACCAAAATGATTCGTTCAGATTCGTTCACTGATTCGTTCAGTTTTTTTTTCTCCCATATTACACAAATAAGTCAGCAGCAGGTGCCGCAAAATGTGTTGTTCAACTAACGTATTTACTTGTTACAAAATAAAAACTGATTTGACTTTATTAAAAATGGTGCCCTACTCATTAAATGGATAAAATAAGTCTAAGCGATCAAAGTCTTTACACTCTTTTTATCTTTTAAATTACACTCTTTTCGGATGACCAAATCACAAGTGTTTTTTAATTTGTTTGTATACTAGGCAGGCTAGTTAAAATTTTATTTGTTTGGTCAGAACGAGTTAAACGAGGAGTTATGTTCTGTATGTAAGATATGAATTGCGCGTGCACAGTACGGATACCTGCGCCAGCCTAGGCTGATTTATACTTCTGCGTCGGACCTACGCCGGAGCCTCTACGCTATACACTACGCGTTGGTTTTCATTTATACTTCTGCGTCGTTGTCCGCGTTGACGCGCAATTACACATGCAGAGGGAACATGTGAAACCCGAGGGAGGGGTTCTAGCAGACCAATCACAGCGCTTGCGTCCGCGTAGAATTGACGCGTTGTTACATTTTTGGAGAGGTGCACGTCAGGGTACGCCGAAGGGTACGCGCGCTACGCACAGCCTACGCCGTAGCTATGCCGTAAGTTCGACGCAGAAGTATAAATTGGGCTTAACTCGGACGCGCGTTTCAATCTATCGCCGCTGTGGAGACTCTCTATTCATTCAGGTGAAATCACAAAATAAATAAAATGCACACAAACGTGTCCCTACTTGATATATACTGTAACCACTGATGAACATAGGCTATTCAGTTTTGATGAGGGACAAAAAAATCTGTACGAGTGCGCGCATTAGAACCACTGATCTAATGAGATGTTCCTGATTCACCATCGTCTGGCCTCTGAAAAAAGCTTTCAAGGCTAGTCTGCCTGGGCCTGGCCATATTTGAAACGTCTCAGTCAATCGTTTGTTGTTTAGGTCTATATTACAGCCGTTGTAGTGCGCTTTATTTGAAATGCAGCATGCAATGTTTCATAACTTTCAAACGGTATAGCCTGTTCCTTTATATTTATAACATAGCCAAAGATCAGTGTATTTTTGCTTTATACATTTAAGGCTTATTCTCAAATTCAGATTGTGTTAGGGGGGCGGGATTATTAGGCAATTTTAATCGGACAATTTGACCGGAGAGATTAATTTTGTCGGACATTTCATTTTTTTACCGGCCAATGTCCAGTAATTACCGGACAACGGAAACCCTGATATATATATATATATATATATATATATATATATATATATATATATATACAGGTCCTTCTAAAAAATTAGCATATTGTGATAAAGTTCATTATTTTCCATAATGTAATGATAAAAATTAAACGTTCATATATTTTAGATTCATTGCACACCAACTGAAATATTTCAGGTCTTTTATTGTTTTAATACTGATGATTTTGGCATACAGCTCATGAAAACCCAAAATTCCTGTCTCAAAAAATTAGCATATTTCATCAGACCAATAAAAGAAGTGTTTTTAATACAAAAAAAAGTCAACCTTCAAATAATTATGTTCAGTTATGCACTCAATAGTCAATACTTGGTCGGGAATCCTTTTGCAGAAATGACTGCTTCAATGCGGCGTGGCATGGAGGCAATCAGCCTGTGGCACTGCTGAGGTGTTATGGAGGCCCAGGATGCTTCGATAGCGGCCTTAAGCTCATCCAGAGTGTTGGGTCTTGCGTCTCTCAACTTTCTCTTCACAATATCCCACAGATTCTCTATGGGGTTCAGGTCAGGAGAGTCGGCAGGCCAATTGAGCACAGTAATACCATGGTCAGTAAACCATTTACCAGTGGTTTTGGCACTGTGAGCAGGTGCCAGGTTGTGCTGAAAAATGAAATCTTCATCTCCATAAAGCTTTTCAGCAGATGGAAGCATGAAGTGCTCCAAAATCTCCTGATAGCTAGCTGCATTGACCCTGCCCTTGATAAAACACAGTGGACCAACACCAGCAGCTGACATGGCACCCCAGACCATCACTGACTGTGGGTACTTGACACTGGACTTCAGGCATTTTGGCATTTCCTTCTCCCCAGTCTTCCTCCAGACTCTGGCACCTTGATTTCCGAATGACATGCAAAACTGAGCAACAGTCCAGTGCTGCTTCTCTGTAGCCCAGGTCAGGCACTTCTGCCGCTGTTTCTGGTTCAAAAGTGGCTTGACCTGGGGAATGCGGCACCTGTAGCCCATTTCCTGCACACGCCTGTGCACGGTGGCTCTGGATGTTTCTACTCCAGACTCAGTCCACTGCTTCCGCAGGTCCCCAAGGTCTGGAATCGGTCCTTCTCCACAATCTTCCTCAGGGTCCGGTCACCTCTTCTCGTTGTGCAGCGTTTTTTGCCACACTTTTTCCTTCCCACAGACTTACCACTGAGGTGCCTTGATACAGCACTCTGGGAACAGCCTATTTGTTCAGAAATTTCTTTCTGTGTCTTACCCTCTTGCTTGAGGGTGTCAATGATGGCCTTCTGGACAGCAGTCAGGTCGGCAGTCTTACCCATGATTGCGGTTTTGAGTAATGAAACAGGCTGGGAGTTTTTAAAAGCCTCAGGAATCTTTTGCAGGTGTTTAGAGTTAATTAGTTGATTCAGATGATTAGGTTAATAGCTCGTTTAGAGACCCTTTTCATGATATGTTAATTTTTTGAGACAGGAATTTTGGGTTTTCATGAGCTGTATGCCAAAATCATCAGTATTAAAACAATAAAAGACCTAAAATATTTCAGTTGGTGTGCAATGAATCTAAAATATATGAAAGTTTAATTTGTATCATTACATTATGGAAAATAATGAACTTTATCACAATATGCTAATTTCTTGAGAAGGACCTGTATATATATAAATAATTTCTTGTGCATCTTGTAACTCGGCTTTTGCCATGAAAAAAGCCTCAGGTGCTGACATGGCATTAAAATCAAACATGAATTTTCTTGTTGAATCAGAAATGGCGAAATGTGGCCACCCAGTTTAAATCTACGCGTCTCGATCCTCCGTGCACCAACTCTACCCCATCAACCCTGTACCTGAACAACCCGCTCGTGAAGACTGCCCTCCACATCTCACCCAATGCTTTGGACTGGGTCATCTGCAGGTGCGTTAAGTGGAATTTAATAACGCAAAATGCAAATGAGTGTTGTGACTTTTTGAACTTTAATTTGAAATTGTTGCAGTGCTGAAGTCAATCTGAACTACAATCGCCTGTTCATGGACGTGAAGAAACAGTACTTGAAGCTTCTTGGAGCACTAGTGAGTGATGGGAATGTAAATGCTTATGAATCATATGTTTCCGTGTCTATCAGATGATTTCAATAACATCTTTTCAACAGAAATACCGTGTGCTTGTATATAATGGAGATGTGGACATGGCCTGCAATTTCCTAGGAGACGAGTGGTTTGTGGAGTCTCTCCAGCAAGAGGTGAGGAGTCGTGATTCCTGGTTACTTTCAGTCTCGGTCTGGCCATTCAAAAATGATATCTTTTTCAAATCTAAAAATCTGTGCACCCTGACGACCAGAAATGGCCTAAAGCCAGCCAATAAGATTAAAACTTGATATAATTTATGTTGTTTTTATTATTATTATTACGAATTTCATTTCTAATTATAATATATTTTGGTAATAGAATAATAATGATAATAATTATTATTCATTTCATTTATTAAAGGTGCATTGTGTAATATTTCTGAGGATCTATTGACAGAAATGCAATATAAGATCTATAACTATGTTTTCAGTGGTGTATAAAGACCTTGCATAATGAACCGTTATGTTTTTAATTACCTTAGAATGAGACATTTATATCTTCATAACCGCGGGCTCCTTCTATGGAGGTCGACATATTGTGTGGTCATGTTTCTAGCGTAGCCGACAGCGAACACACAGCGCTACAGAGCGTGTTTCATCACTACCTTGAAAAAGAAAATTTCAGTGGTGTATAAAGACCTTACTTAATGAACCGTTATATTTCTATTACCTTAAAATGAGCAGTTTCTGTCTACACACACCGCGGGTTCCCTTACATTGCAATGCGCCGACATGTTTCTACGGTGGCCCTAAATGGACAAACACGTTTCGTTACTATGTTGCTCTTCGTGCAAGGAAGCAAGCTTAGTTCAGCAAATAAAACACTGATACAATGATGAACAAGTAACAATAATATTCGCAATAACATATAGTTTTACTGAATAATTAAGTAAACATAATTTCTTAATTTATCCTTGTAAAGAAACCTCATTGCTGAACTGGCTACTCTCTGCTGTCTCAGACGACGACATATTTTCCTGTCGGCCACCGTAACTTTTGTTGGTTGCAATTTGTAACCTCACCACTAGATGCTGCTAAAAATCACACACTCCACATTTAAATAGAATTGTAAGGGGATTTACAGTCAAAGACCCAGAACCAGATATGATGAATGAAGACACGGAGTCAGAATTATAATAAACTAAAGAAAAGTTGTGGGTGTTTTTTCTTTCTTTCGGAGCAGAAACGATCTGTCTTTATCTTCTCCAACAGGTCCAGGTGCAGCGCAGATCTTGGATTTATTTCAATGGAGAATCTCAGCAGGTGGGCGGCTTTGTCAAGGAATTCACCAACATTGCTTTCCTCACAGTGAAGGTAAGACTGCAATAAAGCAACTTGCATGATCCACAGATCTCTGTGGTTTTGATGTACGAATGAAAAGCTGAATTAACTGGAACTCAGTGCCATTCCTAGACAGCATTTTAGGCATCATATGGTTCAGAATAGAGCCTGCATTCACTTCCGTTGTATACTAGTTTTACTTGCTATGCATGTGAATTTTGTCAATTTTCTTTTAAATGTATTTATGTCCTCCACAGGGTTCAGGTCACATGGTTCCCACTGATAAACCCATAGCGGCCTTCACAATGTTCAGTCGCTTCATCACCAAACAACCTTACTAGAACACACTCAGGGATTTCACTCTTTAAATCTGAATTTGCACTGTCACATTGGTAAAATGTTTATGATCTATGGACAGACCACTGACTGTTTTTGAGACCGTATTCTGATGTTCAAAACTGTTGAAATTTTCTACTTCGTTTTATGTAGTTTAGTTGCCAGCCTTGTTATGAAGATTAAACCATGCTGACTGCACATAATGTTTCGTTGTAGGCGTTTGAGGGAATCACGGTGTGAAGACATCTATATGCCACTATTGATTTTTGATAAAGTGTGATTATGGTTGAGTGTTTACGAATTTAAATTCAATCCATGTTTATCTTCGGTGAGTGGATGCTCACTGTTTATTGCACAATTTTAGCTTATGTCTTCTCCATTAAACCTGACACTGGACTTTTTTTAATTGAATTTGTCTTTAAGACCTTATTGTCCTCATTTGATTATTTTAAAATGATTATATGATCTGTGGTACTTTTTTGTGCTCATAAGGGAATAATATTTGTGCCTTATTTCTTCTTTTCCTCAGTTTTTCTTTTCATTAAAGATCCATTTTCTATGATTTTTAGTTTCTTTTTGTCATCTTTTTATTGTAGAAAATGTTGTGTAAAACCGTTTTCATTTCAATAATGAACTAAAGGTTTGAGATCAGGGACATTTCCTGATTTTTAAACATGTAATTTTTTATAAAGGGGTACAGTCATTTCGTTCACAAATGAGGAAGGCAAACAATTTCATATTAAACCGTCAATATAAGATAAAACTTGTACAAAAAATCATAAAATTCAACTTAAAGTACAAATACATTTTGTTTCATGCATCTAAGCACACAGTATAGCAGTTGAATGTGAGTTTGGTGTAATGTTTATGCAACAGCTATTTACACTAAATGTAAAAGTGTTAAATGGTATTTACACAGAGCAAATAGTGATAGATACTGTTTGCACAAAGTGTAAATAGAAGTATTATGCTATTTGTGCTAAAGGTAAAAAACGCAAGCAATGGTCAGCCTTTGCCAACAAAATAGATTATTTGCACTCATAAATATACACTGCAAATATTCATTATAATAGCATTAAATTAATGCAATAACTAATGAGAAGGTATTAAACTTTTTTTGCATTGCATCATGTCAGCTGAAAATAAAGTCAGACTTTTTCTCTTAGGAGTAAGGTGCTTTGACAAATTATACACAATAACACCAGGAATATGTATTCAGAGAGTAAATAAGGTTAATTTGGAGTTCATGTTGACTAATGATAGCAGGTCTTGAGGATCAAATGTTCTGTACAGTTATCAAACATCATGCTTCGGCTTGGAGGTTAGTTCTCTTCTTTTAAAAGCTCCATTTATTGCTCCATATTTTAGTATCTGTGCATGAATGCTTACATGCATTAATGTTGAATGCAACGTCTTAAACTGTGTTGTCTGTGTGACCCGATAGCTTGTTCTCGATAAGTTCTCGCAGACTTGTTCTGAGGTGTAAGTTTGCTCCCACGATGATGTAGCCCTGTCAAATCAAAGTTAGAGGATACAGCTGAACATATATTATCGTCTATAGCTTAAACTTAAAATAATAATAGTTTCCCTTTAACTTACATTGTGATACTCGACCACTTCTTCAATGAAGTCTAACCCGTCAGGTAGAGGGATCTGCACACCTCGCTTAATGTAATCTTACATGAAAACACAGGATGAACCATTTAGATGGATGTTTTCAAATATATTAAGCAAATATCTCTTATACCACTTGGGATCAATGTTTTTTTGTTTTAAATAAACTAATACGTTTTTTTCAGTAAGAATGTTTTAAATTGATCAAATGTGACATTAAAGACATTTATAATGTATAAAGATTTCTTTAAAAAAAAAAAAAAAATATCAGTAGCAGCTGTTTTTAATCTTGATAATAATCAAAAATGATTCTTAAGCAGCAATTCGGCATATAATGATTTCTGAAGGATCATGTGACACTGGAGTAATGATGCTGAAAATTCAGCTGTGATCACAGGAATATTCAAATAGAAAACACTAATTTTGAATTGTAATATTTCACAATTTAACGTCTTTTACTGTCTTTTTTTTATCAAATAAATTCAGCCTTGGTGAGCAGAAGAGACTTCTTTCAAAGCATTAAACAATTATACTTACTGTTAATGAGAGGCACCACAGATATCTGCAGCATCGTCTTCAGGGGACCTTGCAGTGGAATAAGCTGAAGGAAAAATCTTCATTACATTTACAGTCCACTCTTTTATTATAAGGTGTATTCAAAGTGAAACTGAAACATCTGAGGAAACTTACAGCTAAAGACTCCAGAGCAGACTGATTGGAGTATATTTTAAACCTGAAAACAGATTCTCAGTTCAAAATCAATGTACAAAGAGGCCGTCAAACACGGTTCAATGTTTGTGCATTATATTTACCTTCTCAGATCTAAATGGACAGTCAAGCGCTTGCCCTTCATTGACACTTTGGCATTGAATTTACCTTCCTAAAACAAGGACAAATTTGGTGCATTTATTGCATCCCTTCATCATAAAACTAATTATTGCATTGTGTATATGATAGTTCTCACCATGGTCATACTGCTGAGCTGTACTGGTGGTTTTCCTGCCGGGAGAACCAACACTTTGACCATGGAGGTGACGGCCACACTGGCACCGGAGGTCTTGATCGTGGATCGAGGAGGAGAGGTGACCTCTATCTCCAGAGACAGAGGCTGATCCATCAGCGCCGGGTTCTGATAGGACAGAACACACACAGAGAATAAGTCAATGCCGAGGCTTTGCTGCGCGGTTCCTGCATGTTGACAATCTAATGTTGCTCACCAGCATCATCATTGTCCCTAAGTAGGTGGTCCTGAGGAGCACTTCTAAGTCCTTTGGCATCTGAAATAAGATTAATAATAGTTGTTTTTTGTCTTATTTTTGTCTCATGCCTTTGAAGCGTATCAGATGGCGTCTTACTCGTTCGTTTGCGATCTGTGTTTGGAACAGGCCACCTTTGAAGTAAGAGAAGAGGCCACTGTCGAAGAAGTACTCGGACAGAGAGAGATAGACCATACGATTATACTCTCTCACTACGGGATTCACAGCGTAGTTCACGAGGGTCTCGTTCTCATTCTTAAGGGAGTAAAACATGCCCTGTGCAGAAGAAAAGGAGAGAAATACATTAAAAAACATTGTGTGTTTGTTTGTGTGTGTGTGTGTGTGTGTGTGTGTGTGTGAGAGTGTGTGTGTGTATAATATATATATATATATATACACACACACATATATAATATAAACACAAACTTTTATGTTAGATGTGATTAATTGCAATTAATCGATTTGACACCCCTAATTATATATATTTTTATGTATTATATTATATAATATTATATATTCTGGCCAAAATATATGTAAAATGTATACTAAATATATGTTGTAAACAGCACGGCTTGAGAAAATATATCTTTCAAATGTAACAATGTAGTTACAAATGTAACCTTCAAATTCCAAAATACAGGTCCTTCTCAAAAAATTAGCATATTGTGATAAAGTTCATTATTTTCCATAATGTAATGATAAAAATTAAACTTTCATATATTTTAGATTCATTGAACACCAACTGAAATATTTCAGGTCTTTTTTTGTTTTAATACTGATGATTTTGGCATACAGCTCATGAAAACCCAAAATTCCTGTCTCAAAAAATTAGCATATTTCATCCGACCAATAAAATAAGTGTTTTTAATACAAAAAAAAAGTCAACCTTCAAATAATTATGTTCAGTTATGCACTCAATAGTCAATACTTGGTCGGGAATCCTTTTGCAGAAATGACTGCTTCAATGCGGCGTGGCATGGAGGCAATCAGCCTGTGGCACTGCTGAGGTGTTATGGAGGCCCAGGATGCTTCGATAGCGTCCTTAAGCTCATCCAGAGTGTTGGGTCTTGCGTCTCTCAACTTTCTCTTCACAATATCCCACAGATTCTCTATGGGGTTCAGGTCAGGAGAGTTGGCAGGCCAATTGAGCACAGTAATACCATGGTCAGTAAACCATTTACCAGTGGTTTTGGCACTGTGAGCAGGTGCCAGGTAGAGTTCCCGGGTCGGCCCGACAAACCCGACGGGACCCGCGGGTTCGGGTCGAAAATATAAGCAAATGACTCGGGTCGGGTCGGACCTCGGGCTTAATCTTTTCTGCTCAGTGAAAAAAAAAAACCACATTTATTAATCATCGCTGCTGTTCACCGTAAAGAAAGTCTGGCTGCTGCGTGCAACGTGCATCGAGGGGGCAGACCTGACGCCGCTCGTGCACGCCTTTAGCCTGGAGAACAAGATGGAGTTGGTGAAAAGTAGCCTAAACTTGCCGCAGGTGAATTCACCGTCGCTACTACAGGAGTGGGAAAATCAGAGGTCTGGAAAGTGGTGCTGGATTCTGATGGAAATTCTACAGGTTATGTGCAATGCTCAAAATGCAAGGTGCTGATGAAATATGACAGCAAAAAAACAGGGTCGTCCAGAAGATTTTTATTTGAGGCATATTTGGTATATAGCCTATTTATATATTTAAAGTTTGTTTCAGTTGTTTGTATTGTTTGTAGGCTATTCAGACGTGAACATTAAAGGTTGATTTGAATTCCCGTCTGCTGGTCATGATAATAGGTGTATGAGAAAAAAAGAAAAAAAAAGAAAATCCGCGTCGGGCCGCGGGTCGGGTTCGGGCAGATAATTCATGTTGATGTGTCGGGTTACATCGGGTCCGGGCTTTAAAAGCCACGGGCCGGGTCGGGTCGGGTTGTAATTTTCAGGCCCGTTGAGAACTCTAGTGCCAGGTCGTGCTGAAAAATGAAATCTTCATCTCCATAAAGCTTTTCAGCAGATGGAAGCATGAAGTGCTCCAAAATCTCCTGATAGCTAGCTGCATTGACCCTGCCCTTGATAAAACACAGTGGACCAACACCAGCAGCTGACATGGCACCCCAGACCATCACTGACTGTGGGTACTTGACACTGGACTTCAGGCATTTTGGCATTTCCTTCTCCCCAGTCTTCCTCAAAACTCTGGCACCTTGATTTCCGAATGACATGCAAAACTGAGCAACAGTCCAGTGCTGCTTCTCTGTAGCCCAGGTCAGGCGCTTCTGCCGCTGTTTCTGGTTCAAAAGTGGCTTGACCTGGGGAATGCGGCACCTGTAGCCCATTTCCTGCACACGCCTGTGCACGGTGGCTCTGGATGTTTCTACTCCAGACTCAGTCCACTGCTTCCGCAGGTCCCCAAGGTCTGGAATCGGTCCTTCTCCACAATCTTCCTCAGGGTCCGGTCACCTCTTCTCGTTGTGCAGCGTTTTTTGCCACACTTTTTCCTTCCCACAGACTTCCCACTGAGGTGCCTTGATACAGCACTCTGGAAACAGCCTATTTGTTCAGAAATTTCTTTCTGTGTCTTACCCTCTTGCTTGAGGGTGTCAATGATGGCCTTCTGGACAGCAGTCAGGTCGGCAGTCTTACCCATGATTGCGGTTTTGAGTAATGAAACAGGCTGGGAGTTTTTAAAAGCCTCAGGAATCTTTTGCAGGTGTTTAGAGTTAATTAGTTGATTCAGATGATTAGGTTAATAGCTCGTTTAGAGAACCTTTTCATGATATGCTAATTTTTTTAGACAGGAATTTTGGGTTTTCATGAGCTGTATGCCAAAATCATCAGTATTAAAACAATAAAAGACCTGAAATATTTCAGTTGGTGTGCAATGAATCTAAAAAAAAAATCAATTTTAACATGTATATTTTCAATATATATATATTTTGCATATTTTGAAATATATCCTTCAGAAATCATTCTAATATGCTGATTTGCTGCTCAAGAAACATTTCTGATTATTATCAATGTTGAAAAGAGTTGTGATGCTTCATATTTTTGTGGAAACTGTTTCAGGATTCTTTGATGAATGTAAAATGACCTTAGCTGACCCCAAACTTTTGAACAGTATAGTGCACTTAAAGGGTTAGTTCACCCAAAAATGAAAATTCTGTCAGTAATTACTCTCCCTCATGTTGTTCCAACCCCGTAAGACCTTCGTTCATCTTCGGAACACGAATTAAGATATTTTTGATGAAATCTGAGAGCTGGATCACTCCTCCATAGGCTTCTAAGGGATTGAACTTGCAGGCCCCGAAAAGTTATAACAGACATCGTTAAAATAGTCTACAGTGACTACAGTGGCTCAATCTTAAGTTTATCAAACGACGAGAATACTTTTTGTGCGCAAAAAAACAAAAATAACGACTTTATTTCAACTATTCTTGTCCTTCTCTGTGGGCCTCGAGTCAGTTCACTAGTGTAAAAGCGTAGAGCTTCTGTCGTTGTATGTCACACGCATCACACACATGACCAGCGTCGGCCAATAGTGAGCCTGCGTGTGACGTAGCTCTACGCTATTATACTAAGTTAACTGACTAGAGGCCAACAGAGAAGGAAATGTATAGTTGAAATAAAGTCGTTATTTTTGTTTGTTTTTGCGCACAAAAAGTATTCTTGTCGCTTGATAAACTTAAGATTGAGCCACTGTAGTCACTTGGACTATTTTAACGATGTCTTTAATAACTTTTCGAGGCCGGCAAGTTTCAATCTCTTAGAAGCCTATGGAGGAGTGATCCAGCTCTCAGATTTCATCAAAAATATCTTAATTCGTGTTCCGAAGATGAACGAAGGTCTTACGGGGTTGGAACAACATGAGGGTGAGTAAATACTGACAGAATTTTCATTTTTGGGTGAACTATCCCTTTAATGCATTACTCCAGAGTCAATGGGTGGAGCTTGATGCTCAGCTCCCCCTCTCTGGAGGAAATGGGTGGGGCTTGAAGGTCAGGCCCCACCCATAAGATCCACAGAGGTGGGGCTAGACTAAGTCAAGCTCCACCCGTTCCATCCAGAGCAGGACATCTATTGGCTCTGCAGTGAACACCACTTGCATCTGTCACTCACCCTAAAATCCATATCAAGGCTTGATTCTGTCACCACAGGGTCACTCAGCAGTGAGTAATCAATGCCCACGTAATTGTCCACCTCCGTGCGCACTGAAAAACACATCCAGGTAAACACATGTCAGCCAGATAAATATATCACAACAGTTTTATGATGATTAACATATTCTCTAACCTGGGATTGTTTCCAGCAGCTCGTTGACCAAAACTAGTGCAGCATGATTCAAGGCAGGACAAATCTGACAGAGACATATATGCAGTTAATTTCTATTAAAATGTGTTAAAATTAATTCTAATGTGATTAAAGTTAAAATATCTTTCTTTGGGGTGGGCAATGATATGCAAGCATGACACGTCTCCTATTCCTGATTGAAAAAAGCAAACAAACCTGTTTGTTTAGGATGAAACGCATTCCTGTAGTCAGGAACGTTCCGATAAAGTCATAAACCCTCCTGTGAGAATATTTTGAGGCACATGAGAATATGCCATAAAATGCAAAATGCTGAGCAAAAAAAAAATATTTCATTGACAAAAAAGTTAAATTAATCAAAGTTCAACAGAGTCAAGTACCCAAGGGTCCCGCTAAATTTGGCCCTCATCTTGGCGATGGACGCATCACAGGTGATGTTGGAGATCTTGAGACGGCCCTCCTCGTCTTTGCTGAGATGGAGGACTGTGAAGATGTTGACACCTTCGGCTGAGGCGTTGATGGCTCCCTCATCATAACTAATGGAGAGGAAGAGGAAGACCTGCTGTAGTGAGAGACACTTCAATAATAGAGGTTTTAAACTACATCAAACAGTTCTACAGACCATGTATGATATGCAGTTCTCACTCAATCGAAAGAATCAGAGCTTTATAGCTTTTAGTTCATGCCTGTTAATTTTCATTTACATTAAAAGTCTCTTCTGTTCACCAAGGCTGCATTTATTTGATAAAAAAATACAGTAAAAACAGTAATATTGTGAAATATTATTTCAATTTAAAATAACTTTTCTATGTAAATATATTTGAACGTAATTTTTTCCTGTGATCAAAGCTGAATTTTCAGCATCATTACTCCAGTCTTCAGTGTCACATGATCCTTCAGAAATCATTCTAATATGATGATTCGATGCTCAAGAAACATTTCTGATTATGATAAATGTTGAAAACAGTTGTGCTGCTGCTTCATATTTTTGTACAGGATTCTTTGATGAATACATTTGAATACATTATAAATGTCATTAATGTCACTTTTGATCAATTTAATGCATCCTTCATGAATAAAAGTCCCTTACAAAAAATAAATATAGGCCTACTTCAAGTTAAAGTTCAAGTATATTTTTAAGTATACTTCATGTAGTAAGTATACTAATATCAGTGTACTAGTATATTTGTAAGTGTACTATTCTAATCCTACTAGGACTAAATTGGCCCACTTTTTAATGTATAAAAGTATACTTTAAGTGTAACAGTAGAAAACTGAGTACACAACTAGTTTACAACTACGTTTTTTGTTTTACTGCAACTATAAAAGTAAACATATAGGTATGCTGATAGTTAAATACTTGTAGCACATTTTTTAGTTTGAAGTATACTCTTAGTAAACTACCAGTTTAGTAGTTTTATACTGAACTTAACATCATATGTATAGGCCTGGTTTCACAGACAGGGTTTAGATTAAACCAGGATTAGACCCTAGTTCAATTAGGACATTTAAGAAGCTTTTATAAACGTGCCTTAGAAACAAACATTACTGGTGTGTATCTGGAGACAAAACAATGGCACTGACTTATTTTAAAATATATCAGTGCAAGTTTCAGTTAAAACCGCTCAAACATGCATTTTAGTCTGGGACTAGACTCAAGCCTTGTCTGTGAAACCGGGGATAGAATACTTAATTATACTTTTAAGTATATCTCGATCAAAAGATTGAGTACAAGGATAGGCCAAATATAGGCTACTTAGACTTTTCTGTCAGCCTAAGTCAAGTATATTAAGGGTAATTATCAGTGTATTTCTGAGAATAAAAAGTAGACTGAAAGTATACTTTATACTGTAGTTATAGTTTAAAAGAAGTATATTGAATAAACTTCTTTTTTAAAGGGTAGGCCTACTGTTGCTTGTAACCTCAAGTCTTCTGCTTGATTGCTACAGCTGCATTTCAGACTCACAAGAACCAGTAAAGGATGCGTCTCTGGAAGTTGAGGGTGATGGAGGAGTTCTGCACCTCGAACAGCAGCCCGACATCTGGCTGGAAGCGCAGGTCAGACGTCAGGTTCAGCTCCGTCACCTTCACACTAAAGAAACATCAGTTTAAATACTTCCTTTCATTCTAACTCAAATTGCAATACTGCATCCTCTTTGCAACCTCAATTCAAAATCAATAATTTAATTGGTATTTAAAAGGCATTATTTTTCCAGAGGTGTAAAGTCCAGGTTCAGAAAGTAAAAGTCCTCCTCTGTATTTAGTTCCAATCAGCTGGATTTGCTCATTAGCACAGTTGGTCAGCCAGGAGATAGAACTAATTTGTGAAATCAGCTGGATGAGTTCATGGGTGGAATAAACATATGGCAGGACTTTTACTTTCTGAGCCCTGGACTTTATACTTCTTTTTCATTTCTGAATGGTGTGGTATTCAATGTGCATTTGCACCCTCATGGTCTTTGTGTGTGAATGACCACATGAGGGCGCCGGACGAGCATGACTATAAAAGTGGAAAACAGTTTGATAAAATATAAACATACTCTTTAATGGTGTATTGGAAGCGGCCCTCGGTACCACGCATTTCTGGCATGGTGATGTCACTCAACTCTCCTTCCACGAAATTCTTTGTCTCGGCCTTCACTGTAAAGACGTCAAACAGAGGCCAGTTTTTTATGGACTAATATATGAGAAACTATAGTTGCATTTTAAGTCTGAATATTGGGCTATATCTTACACATCTCCAGTCCTCTGTTAGTGATGCGGATCTTGCATCCAGGCGGCTGTGCTAAAGTCATCGTGACGAGTGAAAGAAGAAAGATAACAGAGACTTTCAGCAGTCCCATGATTCCTCAGTAGACCTGAAAAACAACAATTTAACGACGTGACCAAGAGGAAACCGAGAGCTAGGATCAACCAGCATCGTCGAAAATGGTTAAGGGTAGGCTATTGGTTTTATAAACACTTTTTTGTTATAGCCTACTGGTTGAAACTCTCTTCACATCCTGATAGCAATCAACAGTAGAAGTGGTCTAAAAAACTAAAACATAGGCTACATATATTCTGTGGAAGTCTCAGGACCCACTGTTTAATCCAATACAATGTCCTACCTGCCTATCAACCTATGTATTTCCCCACCTGTTGACGCATAAATAACACGTCATCATCAGCGCATTTCATGATGAGGCTATGCAGAATTGTAGACAGAGAGTCACCGAGCGCCACAAACAAACAGCAGATGCTTTTTACAGTTCCTTCTGAACCAAACCAATGAGCTTAGGCTGCGTTCAGGCCATGTTGTAGACTCAGATGTGTGCGTTTCTATGTCAACACTATCAATACTGAAACAAATCTGCAGCAGTCAGGTCACAGGTGGTACAACTAGAGCTCTGTAAGATTAATTTGATTAAAATCAAGTAAAAGTATACTTTTTTTTAAAGTATAAATACTATAATAATATTTTACAAAATATAAATGAAGTTAAAAAAAAACAGCTCAATTCAAATTTAAAACTCTTGCTATAAAATTCCCTTCTCATTTATTAGTTCTAAAAGATCACATCAGAGTTACTATCAAGAGATAAAGTCTATTGCAGCTTTATACAGGCAGTTCTGTCTCTTTCCGAGCACAGTCCTGCACCAAAGAGCTTCTCCAGTGCGGCAACAGGAAAATGGGCACTGACAGCTAAATATATAGAGACAGCAAAATAAATGAGAGAATGATCTTGCCTTTCAAGCGTATGTAAGAAAATATCCAGCCAAAGAAGTCCAGGTCTTTCCGCTCTTGTTTCTGTAGCAGTGTGTGTGAAGAGTGTATGTCTGTGTGTGTGTTTATAGTGCAGAGGAGGAGAGACTGTTTGCCTCGTCTGAATGGACAGCAGAGGCAGTGAGGAGAGAGAGAGAGAGAGAGAGAGAGAGAGAGAGGGGCAGTGAGGAAAGAGAGAGAGATTTATATAATATTATTAAAAATAATTTATTTATTTTGTATAGTGTTATTAATGCTTTGGCAATGTAAATATTTCTTTCACCATGCCAATAAAGCTACTTGAATCTTGAGAGAGAGAGAGAGCGAGAGAGAGAGAGGCGGTGAGGGTGTTCTAAGGGATTGTGTGACTGCTAAAGCGGTGGTTGCTAATCAATTGTGAGAATTCTGGCTGGTTGCTGTGGAGTTCTGGGTGGTTGCCAGGGTGTTGCTATGCAGTTCCTAAAGTGTTTTGAGAGGTTTTTGGCAAATTGGTTAAGGTGCTCTGGGTTGTTGCTTTTCATTCATGTGCATAGCTCAAATGATGTGGATTGAGTTACATTTAATGGTTTGTTTAAATTACTAAACTTATATGGTCAAAATTAAAAGTGTGATAAACAACCAGCATGATAGAGAACAGCTTGAATGAGGTCGCTCTCTTGGAGGTTGCATATGTGCGTACTGTCGCTGGAGGCAGCTGTGTCTATAGTCACCCACACAGGAACAAACAGGACCAAAACAAAACGTCACACAAATGGGCTTTTTAGGGTCATTGACCCCAGGGTCCAGCTGATTTATCCCGCTTCAAAGAAGATGGTCTCAGGCAGGCAGAAAGATTTTACAAGAGTCTCATTCATTTTTTATAAAACCCTGCATGGGTTTAGGAGCTTTTTAAGCATCCAAAGGCAATTACTCCTTTCTTTCAGCAAACACATTGTCCGTGTGCAAAGTGACCTTTGACACAAAATTATGCTCAATGAAGCCAGAAGTCTTTACATTTCAGGAAGGATGCACATGTTCTTTGTGAAACATATCTCAAGATGTAGTAAATCAAGGAATAAACAATTTATTCCTTGTTAGTAGGAATCATTTAGGTTTTGGAATGTTCCTCACAAGTGTTTTGGGTTTGCTTTGAGAAGAGAGTGGAGTTACTATAGTTCACAAACACAAGATTGCTTCTTCAGGTCAATACCCCAAACGTAATAAGAAAAACAATGTTACGCAAGTAAAATAGACACCAACTTTACATTCAAGATGTGTGTTAACTTATAAAACAGTTTTGTTCACATTGGAAGACAGCACTACAACTGTGTATTTAATTTTAAATTGTACTTTTAAATAAAATAAATGTATATTATGGTACTTTATAATGATTAATGTAATATCGATGTATAATTTTATTCTTTTAAATAATTAATATAATCACTAACGAGAACATCTGAACATTTCAGATATGTGAATTTGGGTCAAAGGGCAAAACAATATAATATAAAATGTACCGCAGCTATTTAAACTATAACTAGTATTGAGCCATAATTTAAATGGTTAAAATAAAATATGAAGATAATTGATATTTTACTTATTTGACATGCAGATTTTCTAAATGTCATATAAATCATGTTAAACATTAATGTAAAAAGCTTCTAATTTTCTAAATCCAGGGAACAGGTGATGTCCGATAGCCACGAACAGTGCAAATTTCCAAATTAGCCTTAAAGAAACATAAACCTACCTCCATTTGTGCTGGGAAGGCATTCGTTCTCTTTTGAGTCATGGCACAAAGTGAAACCATAAACTTTGAACACATTTTGTGCAAGCATTACAGCTTATTCCCATATTTCCCTCCCCAAATACCTTTGTAGTGCCTTTCACAACAGTATAATACTTACAGCGGTGTGGAAATACAGGCTGGCTAACTTTAGTGTCTCTCAGATATAAACTCTTAGAATAATCAGATATTTTCTTGCCGTCTGGAAATCATCAGTGTTTAAATCCTCTCGCATCCCTCCCTCTTTTAGTCTGGGTTCACATGTTCCCAGTTTATATAGGGAGTCAGTAAGCATTTTGGGAACAGGGTGTTTCTCTTTGCCTCATGTCATATGACCTTGTTGTGGCAAATATTCATCAGCGTGAGGATGTGCAAAGAAAAACTTTTCCAAAGATAAACATGCAACAAATAACTGAATTTTGTTTCATTTTATAAAAACTGCATTGTTGCTGCGTTTCTATAAGTTCACATTATTTAGGTAACAGTGGAACAATGGCTCCAGGCTGCATTAAACAGATTCCAGCAGTCTGCCCTTTAATTTTTGGAGACTAAACCTTTAATTAGTTCATGACTTCTGAGAAGCCCATGTTGCAAGGCTTCATAGAATCACATGATGCAAGAAATGGGTTCCACTTAAAACCACAGACGACCAAGGTGGAGCTCAAGTTGGAGAATCAAGTTCAGAAAAATGTTTTTGGCCACCAATTATGGGGTGAAAACTTTCTTTTTTATAGTTATAGGTTTAAACCTGTTTGAAAAGAGGGGGATGTACCAGGCGGATGAGCAGCCCAAGTTTAGACTCAACAACATTTGATTTGGTTTCACTCCCACCAAAGACCAGAAATCCCTCAGTGGCCTCGCAGAACTTCTGTAGACCTCCAGCCCTGATGAATGGCTCGACGTGCAGGGCTTTGATGTCAGGAAAGCATTAAATCATGATTTGAGTACATACAGTATACTGTAAAAAAATATATTTTCATGATTTATCACAACATTTTTATCTTTTGTAATATCAACTTAGATAATTTATGTGGTTCAGATAACATAATATTTTGAGTTTGTGTTAATTAAATCAAACTCCTTCATTGTATAACTCAAATCTTTAATGTCAATGAACTAAAAATTTTAAGGCAATAGGTTAGGCTACTTTAAGTTAAACCAACAATATTTTTTTGCAGCTAGCGTTGTTATTATTGACTAAAACTATAAAAAAATACTTTTACTAATTAAAATAAAATGTAATATAAATATTTGATTATTTATATATATATATATATATATATATATATATATATATATATATATATATAAAATCTAAATGAGAAATTTAAACTGTACATTGTAAAAAATGATATGATCAATAAGTTATGACAATATATTTTACATTGCTTTAATTCATCTTAAAAAGTTAAGCAATTTTTTTAATTGTTAGACAAGATTCAACAATTTTTTTAAGTCAGTTTAATTTAATTTAAGTTGAAAAAATATAATAATAAATACAATTTAAAAAATATATATATATATACAGTTCAAGGGCAAATGGCAAATAATACACAAAGGAGAGTAAAGAGCACATCACCAATTGTAGTGCAAATGACATGATGTACAAATAGGAAATGAGCCACATTCATGCTGTGCAATTTACAAATATAGCTCAAATGACAGTATGATGCATAAGTATAATGTGCAAAAGTGGAACAGTGGTAGAGTTCATAAGCAGACTTTAACAAGAAAACAATTATTTAAACAACCTTTAGCCTTTTGTAGATTTTAAAAGTCAAGCAGGTTTCACCTTGTTGTTCCATGAGTGCACAACACATAAATATTAAAAGTGTAACTGCAATATAATGATGACAGGGGAGGTTTTAAGGTGTATAGCCATTGGATATTGTGTATAGTACTATGTGTTATGACTTTAGGATCAATTTGGGGCTTAAATATCGGTTTATGATTGAATTTCATACTTGATTTTTATATCTTATACTTTGATGGAGTTTTGATGTGCTTTCGTTAATAATAATGAGGTTAATAATACGTTCAAAACAGACATGGTCATTTGTACTTAAGTAAATATAACTAAAACGATTATATTGTTTTCAGTAGTATAAAGCTTAAATAAAAATATTAGATGAAACAATCAATGTTAGGAATGTTTCCTTGGCAACTAGCTGAAATAAGTTTAATATGGGGTGTTACGGATCAACTGGGGATCATGTTAACTGGGGAAGTGCGCGTGCACGCAGACAGTTTTACCTGGATTTCCAGCAGATGTTAAACGGTGACAGATTCGTCACAGCTAATTTTTCACTGAGCAGATTTAAAAGCTTTCCACGTTATTGTTAAATGTTTGTATCATATTAGGACTCTGTTGTTTACTCTGTCGCTGCTCCGCTGTATGTTTCAGACGCCTTTAAGGGAAATTTTAATGTGCTTTAATTTCGCGACAGACAGACCACGCCCACATTATTTTGTTACATTCGTTTCAATAAAATTTGTATCTGATGACAACTGTAAATGTATTAAATAAATTATACTATTGACATTGTGTATTTGCAGTGCGTGTGTATTCGCAGATTATGGTTGTGATGCCAATTTGTGGCTTAATTTAAATTGAGCAGCAATACTGCTGTGGTTAAAGGGACATGTCAAGCATTTATTTATTTATTTATTATTTATGTATTTTAATGTTGCTGAGGAATGAGTTAAAGCATAAAGCATACACAGTACACTCCATAAAAGTTCATAAAGAGAGGTGAAAATTGTTAAGCCATAGCTTATGGATCAAGTGATTTACCCACAGCATTTATATAGGGGAATGTTCAACAAACATATTCATTAGCTAACAGGTATGAAAGCAACAAAAGAAAAAAAAAAAATAGGCAAATGTGCATGCATGCAGGACATCTGTATTTGCCAACTGTGAAGGTCTGACCACACAGTCTCACCTTCTGAACATTCAATCTAAGGAAGGACTAACAAACTATAGAATAAGTTAGAATATAACTTACATGCTAAGGAAGAACAGTTACTTGTTTTGCAATGTGTATACATTTTTCTTACCCATTGGCCAGTTTGGCCTTCATACCTACTGCTCTCCATCTAATGTAATCATGTTATTAGAAAATAAATCTCACAGTTGTATTACCTTTTTATAGTAAGAGCAATTTAACACTCAATCACCCTTCATTGTGAAATTTTCACCTCTTAGTGTTCCTTTATTGAGCAGCTGCCAGGATATTGGTTATCCTACAAAGTTTTTGATTTGTCTAACTTTAATTGCATCAATTTGCTGTGGTAGTCTATGGCCTAACAACAATGACACCAGTAACAGTAATGACACTTAATTTATAGACCTTTTTTTTTAATCTGTTCCTAACAGATAGCAGATGACAACAATGAATGCACATGATGTGATGAATAACAAGTAAAGAGAATATGTTCAAGGATTAGTTCACTTTCAAAAAAATTTTTGCTGATAATTTACTCACCCCCATGTCATCCAAGATATCCATGTCTTTCTTTCTTCAGTCGAAAAGAAATTAAGGTTTTTGAGGAAAACATTCCTGAGTGAGTAAATTTATTAGCAAAAAATTGTTTGAATGTGAACTAATCATTTAATGAGTTTCATGGTACCATTCAAATGAAGAGAACTGGCATAATTTATATTACATAAAAAGAGGCCCAAACACATTACATTTTATTTATAAAACTCATAGACCATTGTGTAATATTTCTTTTGTTAAAGAGGTCAGCAAAAAAGTAAACAATAAAGCATTTCCTATTGTCACAGGACTTTAATCACTAAAGACAAAGTGTTCTTTAAATGTCCAAAACAAGACATTAGATACACAACATTCAAGTTCATGCTACTGAGCATAATGTACAATGTTTGAGGGACTTACATTGCATTTCAAGGTACACATTTTAAAGTCTTAACAGTTCTTGCTTTTCCTGGGAAGCGAACCCATGACTTTGGCGTTGCAAGCACAACACTCTACTGTTTGAGCTACAGGAATACTTGATACAATGGTTTGATCACTTGGTTGATCAAATGATTATATGCTTCGAAGAAGATGCAGTAGTAAATACAGAATTGTTCTGAAAGAAACAAAGAAATTCTTTATTTTATAAATCTTTTGAAAATGTTACAAGTTCATGAGATAATTAACTTCATGACCCTATAAGCATTGCTGCTTTATATTCAGGGAAAATGATACGGACGCGTCACAGCTGGTTGTTCAAAAAAGAGATCTAAATATCATAGCAGAGTAAAATAAGCTGATAAGTATTTTTATATAAAAAAATAATTGATCCATTATAAAATTAGGCTATATGCAGATCGATAAATGCAACTTGTTGAAAAAATGTAAATGACTTTGCAATTTATGTTTCTTTTAGGTAGCCTACCTCTGTTGTTTAATCTACATTTAATCTACATTTGTGATTAGAACTCATGACAACACAAGTGCGCTGACAAGTCTGTTCATCCAATGAAACCGAATGACCCTTGTTAACATGGGCGTGGTTTCTGAGCTTGACACTAAAGGATGTTAAACTTCTTTGAAAATGCGTCAAATACGAAGGAATGTCATACACTGCAAAACAAAGCGCTTTATTCGCATACCGTGTATACAACTGGTGAAATATTCGTTTTTAATCGGTGATCCGTAAAATAGGGCATGAATCTGTCGCTGTTAACATCTGCTGGAAATCCAGGTAAAACTATCTGCGTGCACGCGCGCGTCCCCAGTTAACATGATCCCCAGTTGATCCGTAACATGGGGTACTAAAATGGCTCAAACAAAACTGAAATTAAAATAAAGCTAAATATTTAGAAGAAACCCTGATACAATAGAATTCAAAACAGACATATGTAAATGTACACACATGTTAAGGACAACAATAAAGAACATTCACGCAGTTTCCTATAAATACAAAACAATTTTTATTTGTATTATTTCGTTTCACGTAGACTCAATGAATGAATGCCTCTCTACAAATGGCCGCGCGGGTTTGACGACTTTCACTGCGGATGGCAACTAAACCCGCGCATGCGCATTAACCGCGTCCGAGTGCCCGATACAAGATGGCGGAGTCGGTGGGGAGGGAGAGGCGGAGGCGGGTCCGAACCGAATAGAGCAAAGCCTATTGAGGACTCCCATCAAACCTCTCCAAGGTAAGGGATTCATCCATTGAAGAACAGCACTAGACCTATGGGCGCGTGGCGGAATGCACGGGGCACAATAATATCCCCACGGTTGCTACAAACGTGCGCAATGCACGCAATAAACTGACATTATAATGCGCAGTGAGCGCGGCGCCTAGTATGCGAGAGCGCGCGCCATCTTGTCGACCGTTTCCACTAAGCGAAAGTGCGCGCCTAAAATTTGTGGTCGTAACGGTCGAAAATTTACGGGGTTAAAACTCAATAGATGAGCAGTTTGACACACTATGGTGTTGGCCCTATGTATCCTTGTCCTTTCTGTGCCCAAATGAAGCCAGATGCCACGCCACTTGGTCTTATTTTACCTGCTCTATCCAGCACATCAGCTTGTGCTGCCGTAGTAGCTCTTTGTTGGATGTTTTTCTCCTCCTCCTTCGGGTTTGTTTTCGGGCGGCTCGATCTGGGGTGGGCGGCGTAGCAGGCGCATGCGTGCCCTTCTTTCGCTCATTTGCGCTCTTATTAACGACGAAAAACGCTGTAAACACTTTCGTAGAATAAATACACGATGAATGGTCTGATACACCCTGGGTTATTAACCAAAAAGACCCACTGTAATACTATGGTACAATCGTATTGCTATCCGATACAATACTGTACCATGTCTACGCCATAGTGCTTTTTGAAAGGTTTATTTGTAGGAAAAAACGCCGTTCGTGTCGTTTCTGAGATTGAGTGATAAATTGCTACCTGTCAGTATTTAAATGCATGCCAGTAGGGTGCCTTTACATTTACTACGGTATCACCATGATATTCCTCAGAAGTATAAAGAGAGCGTATCTATATATAATTTTAAAACGTTACCATCAGTGTAACGTTACCATAATACTGAATATTTACCTATGACGTACCATATTTTCTACAAGTTAATGCGTAGGGAAATGTCACAACGTATGGTCACTGGAAATCTCAATCCATAAATTACCATGGAAACGTTAATCATATCTCATATCTATGAATAAAATGTTTGTTTTTTTAACTCTGTATGTGTAACTGTTGAAGGTTCCAAAGTTTCACTTTTATTATGTGCAAGTTTCATTATTTCCTGCAGAGGAAATTTATTTCACATTCACCCAAACAGGCTTAAAGGCATAACGTTAGCTCAGCTAAAAAAGAAAAATCTGTCGTTATTTTATTTCCTCTTACTCAACTATTTCATTGACTATGGGCTGTTTCTTTTCTTTTTTTTTATGTCCACAACTAAATTACCTTTTGGGAATTAATCAAATTGAATTGTACTGTTGACACAGTTGAGACACCCAATACTCTGTGAAAAAATAAATAAGCTTTATTTTGCCTTCAAATTACTTTGTGTTCTTTTGACCTATTCAAAACTTTATTATTGGAACTTTAATCTTTTATTTTATTAAGCTTAGGATGTGTTTTTTTTTCTTCTTCCTTCGTATTTGTGTTTTATACATGCCATGATTTCAGACCCAACCAAACACAACATTTAGGGTTAAAGGGTTTTGTTCATCCAAAAAATTAAAATTATCCCATAATTTACTCTCTCTCCAAGCCATCCTAGGTGTAACGTTATATGACATTCGTCTTTCAGTTTTGTTTTGCTCTATCCTCTGCATTCGTCAATACATCATGCGTCGGGTCAGAGGTCACTCTTCGGCCAGAACTAGATTCGCATACGGCCGTTACCGGAAACCAGTGATTATCGTTTATAATGTTATAAATATGGATATTTTTTTAATAAAAACACATGGCTTCACATCAGAAGGCCTTTATTAACTCCCTGGAGCCGTATCGATTACTTTTATGCAGAGTTTCCGCTAGAAAAAAATGGTGCCGGTCAAAGTGACCGGCAGAGGTTTCCTTATTATGGACATTTTTATGATATGCCGGTCAAATATCGCCTCTTAATTAGTCAAGTTTAGGAAAACTGGAGGCAGTCTATGTAACTTAAAAAATAACATAATCAGGCCATATAGAATGCAACATGTTATTATTAGCTTAACTTTCAAATAGACGGAAAAAAACATGAACGTCCGATTGGTGTCAATCAACGCCAATTGTTTTGTTTTTTAATGCGGTTTCACACACATTCACTTTTTGAAACATTGAAGCACGGATGTACCTAATACAAATAAATAAAATCAGATCATTAATTTAGTTCGTTATTAAATAAGAGATCTAGCGCTAAAATCTGTTGATTTTGAAATCAAGCTGAGCGCTCGTGTCCACTGCTATCAGTTGCATGGACGACGCGCTGCGCGAGTTGCGCAATCTTCACTCGGACGCGCGTTTCAATCTATCGCCGTTGCGGAGACTCTGTTCATTCCGGTGAAATCACAGAATAAAATGCAAGTCCCTGCTTGATATAGACTAACCACTGATGAACATAGGCTATTCAGTTTTGATGAGAGAAAAAAAAACTGTACCAGTGCGCGGATTAGAACCACTAGGCTATAATGAGATGTTCCTGATTCACCATCGCCTGGCCTCTGAAAAAAGCTTTCAAGGCTAGTCTGCCTGGGCCTGGACATATTTGAAACGTCTCACTCAATCGTTCGTTGTTTAGGTCTATATTACAGCCGTTTTAGGCGTGCGCTTTATTTGAAATGCAGCATGCGATGTTGTTTCATATAACTTTCAAACGGTAGAGCCTGTTCCTTTATAACATAGCCAAAGATCGGTGTATTTTTGCCTTATACATTTTAGGCTTATTCTCAAATTCAGATTGTGTTAGGGGGGCGGGATTATTAGGCAATTTTAATCTGACAATTTGACCGGAGAGATTTAATTTTGTCGGACATCTCATTTTTGTACCGGCCAATGTCCGGTAATTACCGGACAACGGAAACCCTGCTTTTATGATGCGCTTTTTTGGGTTATAAAATCTCAGGCTCTATTCACTCCCATTATAAAGCTTGAAAGAGCCAGTATATTTTTTTTAAATTTGCTGAAAGAAGAAAGTCATATACACCTAGGATGGCTTGAGGGTGAGTAAATTATGGGATCATTTTTATTTTTGGGTCAACTAACCCTTTAATATGACCTTAAGTGCTCTCAGAATTGCAATGCTTTCATTTTGTAAAGATGAAACCTTTTCTATCATAAGACGGGACAAATGAGGAGCTATGACGAGTGAAAACCACGGAACAGTAAAGGCAGATCCGCCAATGGTCATGTCGCCCACCGGGTCCACGTCACAGCCGGCTCCATTATCGCCCTCGACCAGCAAACCCATCCAAGAGCTCCCAGGTCCGTATCTGTGAGGCTTAAGTGACCAATAATCCCTATACAGCTATGCATCTGATTTTTAAGTTTCACTTTCAGATGAGATGATTCAGGCTGGATGGTCCAAATGTTGGAGTAAAAGGGAGAATCGGCCATATTACTTCAATCGGTTCACCAACCAGTCGCTGTGGGAAATGCCTGTCCTTGGGCAGCATGATGTCATTGTAAGTTCAGCCTTCAGAACCAATTAAATCACATTATTATGAATGTAACATTTGGGGAAGAACTTTGACAGGGTTTTTTGTTTTGTTTATACAGTTTCTTTAGATATAATACCAAATGTGTAATAGTTTTCCTGTATTATATTTTGTTTCAGCTTTACTTTATTAGTAAAAAGTATTTTTAATAATATAATAACAACTCTGTCCTGTATTTGCTGTTGTTTCAGTCGGATCCTCTGGGGTTGAACGCGGCTCCTGCCTCTGGTGAGGCATTGAGCGACGCAGGTCTGGGAAACGGGCAGTGCAAAAGACATCCGTCAGAGGATGCTTCTCAAGCGGGCCCTAATAGTTTCAAGAGGCCAAAGGTCAGATTTCTTCCTAATAGCAAAAATAGATGCAAAGTAGCATGCTTATTTGATATTCCAAAACAAATTTAGCAACAACTGTTGGTTTTAGTAATTTTTAGTGAATACATTTTCTGTTTTTTCTTGATTTTAGGTTGAGATTCCTGTCACTCCAACCACTCCCACTGTCCCTATATCTCCCAGCACGCCAGGAGTCAAACCCTGGGCCAACGCCACAGATGATAAACAAAGCCAGGCCAACGTTCCCGCGCCGGCTCCGTACCGGCCCTCTGTGTGAGTGTGGAGTTCATCTTTTCCAATTTGTCCCATCCTTGCAATGTTCCAGTTACTTTGGCTGAAAGCGTCTGCTTTAACCTGTTAAAGGGATAGATAGGGATTTTTGGGTGAACTATCCCTTTTTGTCCTGGTAGCGGGGCAATTGGCTTGCTTTTATTTATTGCCTTTTTTCCTATCACATATTTTAGTAATCATCATAAATTAGGTACCATTCGAAAGCTTGAACACCCAAAATTCATCCTTTGAAAACGATTTAAATTGCGTTACAATGGAAACAGTACTTTACATCCTTTTAATGTGCTACATTTTTGTGAAAACAACTTCAAATTTGAAACACAACTTGGCTAGTTGAGCTGCACGATTCTGGATTTATTGAGAAGCACTATTTTTATTTTTTGATGAAAATAGAGATCATCACAATTCTCCCCTAAACAAAATAGCATGTAATTTACTAGAGGTTCTGACAAAATGTTTAGTTTTTTTTTTTTTGCAGTTTGAATGAATGATTCATTCAATGACTCATTAAGACTTCACTTGTTTTATTACTAGATGAATCAGTTTCTGCATCCCAATTAGCATACTATCCGTCCTAAATAGTATTCGAAATTATAATTAGTGTGTCCCAAATCATAGTATGTTGAAATGAGTCTTCCAAAGATACCTGGATTGTCTACTTTTCCCGGTTAGCATCGGAAGTGCAGATCCGTGCACACTCCAGCGGCTAATATAATATTCATATTCATATTTCCTACAACCCATTGCGCATTGGACGAGAATTTGATTAGAACTATAAACGCAAATAAAAAGTGTAAATAAAACTACGAACATGGTGGATGTGCGACTCCGAGTAGAGGTTTAATAAAGGGGTTGGCGTGATTATCAGTATTTATCTAACCTGACGAAAAGATATTATTCAATGTTATCCACATTATATTTCATCTGCAACAGCATTGTGAACTTTTGTAATAATACGTTTGGTCATTAAGTTTTAAATGCATCATTATGCAAATTGCAAACACATGAGGAGAGTCTCCGCATGAAAACCCCCGACTGGCAGATCAATGTGCTACTACATTTCTCTCAGAAACGGTAGGAAAATAAATTAAATTAAATGTGGAGGATTTTAACTGTGACAAGGTGATTGACAGAGCAGTTTCAACGTGACAGGATGCACGCAACTAACCGACTAATTTACGCTGCCGTAGACATCAGTGTTTATATCTGAACTGTATATACTTTTATCCCAATGCTTGTGTAATAATTTGAAGTATTGTAACAGAAATAATAATACTGTGCGGTTGAAAAGACTGTTTGTGAAGCCAGGGCCGGCTCTAGCCCTTTGGTTGCCCTAGGCGAGATTGAGTTTTGCGCCCAAGCCCCCCCCCCCCCTCCTCCCCTTATTAAAAATACTTAAACAAAAAAATTAAAAAATGATGACTTCAACTGTATAATAAATTGTTCATACAAATGCTACAAAGAACGTTCAATGATATTTCTATCATCCTGCATTGTACAAATACATTTTGTCTGACCATGTAACTTCTAGTATTTTAATTACAATTACTACCATCACTACTATTATTACTAATCTATTAGGCTGCTACAAGGCTAAGGGGGTTTCGGGGGTATGCCCCCCCCTAAGACAATTTTGTGCATTTTAATGGTAAATTCATCAATCTGGTGCACTTTGAGAGTTCAAAATTAAAAGCTCCAACCCATATTGAGTGTGCAAATTGAACAAAGAAAAACTCAAACCTCTTTTAGTTACAGTGTCTGTCTACATGACACTACTACATAATAATAGTTATAATATTAACCCCATGACAGTAATAGCCATAGGCTATATTGTAAAACAAATGCACTGAAAAATAAAGGAAACTTTCATAATTAATTTTGTTACTTGGAAGTAACCCAGCGCCGCCAATTAAACAAAACAAAACAAAACGAATGGGCCGATGTACGAGTTTTTTGGGCCACTAAGACAAAAAAAAATAAATAAATAAAAGTATTATGTATCGGCCCAAAAAGCACGTCGGCCCACCGGGAATCTCTACCATCCTGGGGGAAAAGAATTCGCTCTCGGTAGTTCCGATGGCCAGCATGCCTGTGCACAATACGAAGTAAATTTATTTCGAGATGAGAATACTTACCTCTATACTGGGCTTTCTTTTTATCTGGTTGCTTTCTCCGTTTTCGTCCCTGTGCACCAGAGGGTTTCGATCAACACGCCAGCAGCTGAGCACTTGCCTAACGTAACGTAACGTAACCCCCCACCCCACCATTAGGAAATGATCGACAATAATCATCAATTCAATCTAATAATCAGGTTGACAAGTAATTAAACGTGTGGCTGAGGGGGCGCCGGATGATCATGTTTAATAAACATGTTTTTGTTTCGTTTGTCATTCTAATTCTATGATTAATGGGAAGTAGGGCGACATTAGAGGGCGCCCGCGCGCTGCGCCCCCAACACATTTGTCGCCCTAGGCAACCGCCTAGTTCGCCTATAGCAATCGCCGGCCCTGTGTGAAGCTGTTTCATATAAATAACAACTGCTCTCTCTGGATCAGCAGCAACACCAACAAAGAGTTGAATGTTGCTGTGATCGTACTTGTCAGAGGTTTAATAGACACAGGCGAATCGTTTTCGTTTAAGAATTAGAACGTGTGTGTGTGTGTTTGAATCGAGATTGCGCCCTTATAACAATTGACCCTTCGCTAAGCCCCGCCCTCCCTAGTTACTGTTGCTATGCCTGTCAAGCTTTCGCGCCTGGCACGTCTATTACAGTGTCTATGCACTGGTGTCAGACATTCCCAATGAGATAATTAGTAATATTTGGCGAACATGTGAAATATCTGAGAGAGCAAGACAAAAGGGACTGCAGTGTGCATTCGAGGGATATATCCACAACATAATATGCAACCGATTAGCGAATAATTTAATAAAAATTGAAGCTAAAGCCTATCCACCTTTTTCCTGGTTAGCGAATTTACCCATGATTCATAGCGGGTTTGAACCGGAAGCCGGTTGTCCTTTTCCGGTTCGAAGCTTTATGAAGATTAAGCGCCGCTCGCTCAGAACGCCCGCAGTGATGTGCTGGTTAGAAAATGTGAAATAAGTAGGGCTGCCCCTGCCCGTGCACGACTGAAGTTGGTTTGGAAGTTATGTATACTATATGGGAGAGAATGCTAAACCATAATGAGCGTTTTCGTAATATATTTCCTATTCTGCATCTCAACGCTCGCATAACCTTGCCACAAAAAACGGCAAAAGTAATGATTATGCATGAAACATTTGAACTGTTTATTAAAAAACTAGTGTTTTCTGTAAGTGTCGACCAGTGGCGTCATGCCCATTCAAAGTGAGGGGGCACGTGCCCCCTCAGATTTTTCCTCCCTGATAATTTTTTTTGACACAACTTTATTCCTATTATGCTCCATAATTACCAGGGCCTATAACGCCAATAGCCTATGTATTCTTCTGGATGTGTAATAAATTGGTCAGCATCAGCCCGCCCCTTTTTCCTAATATGGTGTCTGTGTAAATCAAATCTAGAGCGCTACGCGCATAGCGCTCTAGAATCTTTGCTGTGTATGTTCAAGCAACTCACTTGTCTCGCACGTTGAGCTGGCAATGTTTTACAGATGGTCTTGAAGTGGTAAGTGGGCAAAGCAACAAATCGGCATTGAATTAGTTATCGGATGATATTAAAAGGTTGTGGGATTATTTGTGGTTGACCTGGAAATTTTAACTTGATCAAAAAGTTATGGATTTGATATTAGCTGCGAATTCAGAGCATTAACTTAAGTTGTGTCAGTGTAACGTTATCGATAGCCAGCCTAGTCTAACCGTAAACTAGTTGGCTAACGTTACTGCCTGCCATACAAAGCCAATAAGCCATAGTAACGTTATCTGATCGGTTTTGAAACATCTGTTCTGTTTTGTCTTGTGTCACAGTCTCCAGCTGGTTCAATTGTTTCAGTTTCATAGAAACGATGGTGTTAAATTTGTTGTAGGCTAACTGCAAAATCCAACCTAACGTTATCAAGGCATCGACTTGATGTTTCTCCCATAGACTGTTATTCACGGTTCTTCACGGATCAGGCAGCTAATTCAAATGCAGTGAAAAAGATAGGCTACCCGTTCGAAAGCTACAGCATAGTTGTTATACAGATCGCTATGACCGTGATGTAGGCTTAGAGTACACGAAAGTGTAGCAGTCAGCCTCTCTCTCATGTGCTCATATAACTTCCGTTATTATTATCAGGTCACTTTACTTGCTCATGATTCACAAGTAGCAACTTACAAATGAGGTACTACTTGCCATAATACAACAGTATTGCAGTAATACAAAATATATTATTATCATTAGGCCAATTCCAGCGTTATGGACGTGACATTTGCAGTCAAAATGTAAAATATAAATTCTCAGAAAATGCATTTAATACCAATATATTTAAACCTCTGTTCATATGTCCATACTACCTTAATAAAGGAGTCCAGACAATAGAAAAATATCAGTCTACACATGCGTTTTATATTTAATATGAGGGAAATACACGTGCGTTACGGACGTGACAAAAAAGACGTGAGTTTGTGGGAGACAACATACTTTGTAGAAATTCTGCGAATTAAAATGCACAAGCCAAAATAAATAATACCAACCGAAGGGATGAGTGTTGGCTCTCTATAGAACATAAATTATTTATTTTATTTTACTTTTCATTTTTTCATTTATGAGGAAAAAACGTTGTTACGGACGTGACTTATTTTCGTTATGGACGTGACAGTTCTGAAATCAACACTTGGCAGACGCTGAAAAATCAGAGAAAATGCTTGAACAGAGACCTATGTGTCTCTGTTGGGTATTTAAAACAACAAACATCTGAGACATCAGTAAGGTAAGGCTGCACAATTAATCAAATTTAAACTGAAATCACTTTGTTATAGGCTAGATTAACCTCCGTTCACGCATATCTCTCATGCTGCTAAAATGCAGCGTGGGCAAAACTCAATTCGGGCATGATATTGCTTTATAATGTGGTTTTAACTATAGACCCCGAAAGATACGGAATTGCTAAGATACATCAGCAGCTATTTTGTATTTTTATCATATCGATATTCTCCGGAGTCGAGATCGCCGGTTTAGATATCAAATAGATATCATAGATATCAAATTATATCAATAGATATAGATATAATTAGCCATAGATATCAAATTACTTACCAATTACTGATGTTGTCCAGAAATCGCAGATCTACAAATCACCACAGAAATAACTCTTGACCACAGAGGGCGCGCGCGGGAAAGAAAGTGAGTAAAGGCGCGTCTCATATTTCTCTCGCTCTCGCTCTCAGAAACTGTAATAATGCTTAACATTATGGTACTGGTATTAATTTATTTCTAAAATGTTCTGATGTACAGTAATAGAGATCAATTTAATATATATGCGGGGTTTTTTAACAGTAACAACACGTTGAACATGTTGAAAGACCGAGGTGGGTTTAAATAAGTTTTATTTCTTCCCACTCCATTTCAAGCATATAGATCGATTTATGTTGTAAAGTTGATGAATTTATCTTTTCGTATTGATTTAATCAGAATGCTTCTTGATTTCCTTTGTTATGTGTCATTATATTGGTCGAAATAAATTAATTCATTCATTCATTCAACAAATATGTGCTGGTCAAATCATGAATGATTTAATATAAAGCGTCCGTAACAGTCACGTCCGTAACGCATAATTAGGTTTTTTAGAGCAAATAAGTGAGATGAATTGTCAATCATAACTAGAATGGACATATTTTGGCTTTGTACATAAATTTTCAAATTAATTGTAATAATAATTATTATACAATGTAAACTTATTCTTTAAATCGTTACGGACGTGACACATCACTGAAGCGTCGTGACTTCCTAAATATAGCCTTCATAAATTTAAAGGGCAATGCAGTTATAACAAAGTGGGTGTATTTATATCTCAGTCATGCTCCCATCTTTCTGCAAAATGCTTACTGTCAACATAAAGTATAAAAAAAATGAGTCTTTGACCCCTCTTTTTAAAGCATGAAATATGTTTGTTTGAAAAAGCAATTTTAGTATCTGTGCACACCTTATCTGAGGTGAATAAACACAGAAATTTCCTTAAAATTTACATGACCGCACATCAATACAATAAAATACAGACCCAAATGGACACCTTAGAAAGGGTTTTGATATTTTGATAATAACTTTATTTTTTCATGGCAAGGTTGACATTTGCATGGAATCGCCCATTAGTAAAAGATAGGGATGCACCGATATGAACATTTTGGCCGATACCGATAATTCTTTACATTTGAAAGCCGATAACCGATATATTGGCCGATAGATCTAAATAAAAAAATTATATACTTTGATAGCCTGTATAACAAAATGCTCACCATTAAAAGCCTTGTCTCAAACACTTTTAACATAAATCAAACATATACAATACAGTATAGCCTAGTTTGAACCAGTGTAAGATTCCTTAACTTTTCAAACTAATTTTACACTCATATGGACAACTTTCTTTATTAAAAAATGGTAACACTTTATAATAAGGTTTAATTTTGTTAGCATTAGTTAGCATGAACCAACAATTTTATAAAACATTTTTAAGAAAGTTGTATCTGTTAACATTAGTCAATGCACTGTGAACTAACATGAACACACATATTTTATTAACTAACAATAACACAGGCTATTGCTCTCTGTTAGTAGTTAATGCATTAACAAATTAGACCTTAAAGTGTTATCAAAAAATCTATTGCCTAACAAAAAATAAAATACATAAATAATGCAAACAAGTCATTGGATAACATTGGGCTGCACATAAAGAAACAAAATGCATGTGGCATTGATCAATAAAATGGAATCGCCTCCGCACGGACAATAAGAAAAATATATTTTAATCAAACCAAATCGTTGATGAAAATAATACGAGAACAAAATAATGTTAGTTATTAATTATAACGCAATGTTTTTGAAAAAAATAAACATTTTTAATATTACATTGATAGTAAACATCTTTAATAGCTTTCAAATGACATTGCTGTGTGAGCGCGCGGGCTGAAGCTGAAGAGAACGAACGTTAAAACTGAATCGCTTTGCTAGAAGGTTAATCAACTCGACGGTTGCTGAAGAATGCAAACCCAAAGAATTTACAAATGTATTACAATTAGTGAATACAATTATAATTGTATGACAGTCCCAATCATAGCTTTTAATGTTTTGCATTGTTGTTTAATCTGCGCGCGCTGAAGCTGAAGAGAACGAGCACCGGGAAACTGAAGAACTTTTCTAGCAGGTTGTTTAAATCCACGAAACGCATCATATGTGAGATTAATCAGATATTTATATTACATCAACTTTATATTACGACTTATCTGCGCAAAATGACGTGAATGCACAATCGAACTTGTGCTGGTCATAATGTGTAATATCCCTGTTCTGGACGCGCTATTCCCACAACAACGCGCTGAAACGGCAACTAAACAGAGAATTCACAACGTTTTATTACAATAGTGTTCTCATTATAATGGCATCTATGACAGTCCCAATTATAGTTATAAATGTGCATTGCTGTTTGAGCTGCGCACGCTAAAGATAAAGATGATCACCGGTACAATGAAGCGCTACTGCATCGTTCATTAACTCAACCAAACGCATCCTATATTAGATTAATCAGATATATATACACAAATTAAACATATTATAACTTACAATGGCACAGAATGCTCAAGAGAACTTGACTCTGCTTGTCATGAAGGCTTAACTCCATAGACGCGCTCTTTCCGCCTCAACGCGCTCGACGCGCAGAAACACGTGGGCGAACAAGAATTCACAACATTGTTTTGCAGGCGTGTTTTTATTATAATGTTATGAAGCATATGTGACAGATTTGTGCTGCACATGTTGCACTGAACTGTATCTTCCTTTTCGAAGTGAATCCAATCATTCAGAACCATCATGGCGAACAGCGCGCGTCTCTCAACTGAAGTAAATAATCTATTATCTATCGGCTTTGATATATCGGCCCAATTTTCTTATCGGACCGATAACAATAACATCAAAAAAGACCATTTATCGGCCGATATCGATATGTGGTCGATATATCGTGCATCCCTAGTAAAAGAGTATGGCAGTAAGAAGATAGATTCAATGACTCAATATTATTCAAATATTATGCCAGTAAGATAATATATATATATATATATATATATATAAATATAGCCTATATGACCACTAACACATGTTAAAATGAGCAGAACACTGAATTCTATTTGGTACCTACATGATGCAGAGAAATATTTTGTCATTTTTTCAAAAGAAAAGGCCAGAAAGTCACAGTCCTAGTGTATCCTGTTGTAAACATGCTTTAATGAAGTAGACTTCAAAAGCTTTTGAATTTGAGCAGTTCTTTCATCAAACTGTCTTTTACATAAACTTACAAAATAGATACTTTAACTTAGTCCTCAGATAGAGGAGGGTTGCTGCTAGCTCCGTTAAGGTATTTCTGTCCCTCCCAAACTGCATTGAAATAGTATGTTTAGCAGCCAGAATTTAAAAATTTTCAGGGGGAGAAACCCCCTGACCCCTCCTAACATGATCCATATCACCCGTCAGAAAACAATTGCAACGTCTCAGATTGTGCCCCCCCAGAATTTTGGCTTGCATGACGCCCCTGGTGTCGACTGCAAAGATAAATTTGATGATGCTGACTTGCCATCTTAGCAGTAGTGAACGCGCCTATAGAGAGAAATGCACACTTCATACGAATTAACCTATACATAAGCAGAGAGCAGCCCATTTCTGTTCGTTTTTAATTATTTTGTTTAAAAGTAGACATTTCAAGCTTTCTATAGATATACTTCTCAGGTCTGTGAGGCAAGTATCTTCTACGTTGAGTTTCGTTGATTTATGAGACGCGCTCCAGTTCACGCGCCCGCACCTCCGTGTCCTGTTTATCTACTATATTTGCTGCTTATTTATTATTCCAGGCAATTTGTTGATAAAACATTGATTAAAATGAAGATACAATTTATACTAAACGAAATTCACTTTAAAGAAAGGCTTTCTACAAAACAAAACTTAAGTGGTCAACATCATGTCTGAGCCATTCCGAATGTTTTCCGATATATTGGGCATCTTATGATCCTATCTGACTCATCTCATGTGGTTCCCTTTTCATATAATCAACATAGATTAAATAAATAGAAAAACATTATATTGTGAAACTTAAATATATACGTATGTTTTAATTTTTTTTAACTTATATTTAACTTAAGCGTCACTGCTCTGCTTTGCACACATGCTCTGGTGTGTGGCCTATGCATGTGTGCGTGCATGTGATGATGGAGGGGTGCGATTTTCGAATAATAATTGAATAATACCCAGTGATCTTCGAATATTATTTTTGCTTGAAATGCCCATCCCTACTGGTAACGTATTAGGCGTTTGTCAACAAAGTGGTGCGAACAGACATACACCTTTTTCGTTGGATGCTTCAGATAGCGCAGCTAACCAAAAAAGTCTGGCATTGAATGTAGCTGATACGAACCGGACATGGGCATTCTCTCCTTTTTATCTTATGCTCAAAGCACCCAGTTTCTAAAAAGTTTTTTTTTGTCTTCTTTGAATTGTTAAAACAACCAACAACAGCACATGTAGAGCCTGAACTCATTCTCTCACTGCTAATACAGTACGAAACGGAAGTAGGCAACCGGAGTCGTCGTCATGGCGGCGCGCATTGTTTAGAGCAGAATAAGCTGGATAGTCCCAGCGCAAGCAGCAGCGCCTCATACGCTGACCATTCACATGGGAAACACACAAATTGAGGAACAACTATGTTCATGCACAGCAGAGTAAGTGAAATGTGAAAATAATAAAATAATTATAAATCAAACAGTTTATCCATAAATTTTGTGGAATAACACTAACACACCGGGAGAGCCGCGATCGGATTGGGTTAAAGTTACTCAGTCGGGGTAGTAGGCCGTCGATTAACAAAATGCTGAAATATATTATAAGTATGTCAGTGAGCCTCCTTGTCTTTAATCGTCTTATTTTACGTTAAAATAAATGCATTATGAACAAAGAACCGTCATTATTTCCAACTTCCGAGCAATAGGTGTTTTTGTTAATCCTGTGGACTTGTAGTTGTGAATGGGGTCTCTCACACTGCTGGATCCACGCCCATCATTTCTCCCCTTGGCCTTTAGATTTTCGGGAAGGAAAAAAATTCCACTCCCCCGTCCAAACTTTTAGGATACCGGGTATCAGATTTGCACAATCCATACGCACAACGCTTCGGCATGTTCCCCTCGCTCGAAAGCTTGCCAGACCTCCCACGCCTAGTTACGGTTGCTAAGACACGATTGGCCAGTGGCGGTTTTCGGGCGAGGCTTAGCGAAGGGTCAATTAATGGTGCAGCTCTATTGGGTAGACATGACTTTGACTTTCTAGTTATTTTAGAGTTCATAGTAAGCTCTTTCAGCTGTTGAGCTCTGTAGACATGATACGACTCTGCGCCTTGACATGTCTGAACTGGACTTTGTGTTTCAGAGTGTACTGGGACCTGGACATTCAGACCAACGCTGTGATCCGAGAGCGAGCCCCAGTGAACCACCTCCCACCACACCCGGAGATCGAGTTGCAGAGAGCGCAACTCACCACCAAACTACGACAGCACTACCACGAGCTGTGCTCTCAGCGCGAGGGTGTGTGTGAAGCAGCTGTCATGTTTTACTAAATATGTCCCCATTAAAAAAAGCTTTACATTTCTGCATATGAGAGATTATACATATTAATACCAGTGTAGCAAAATCAGCATTGTAGTGTTTTTGTCATGTTGTCCCACCTCCACATTCACAGACAATTTTATTCTGAGTAATTGTTAACTCTTTATGAATGCATTGCAAAGCTACCGGAAGGAAAGTAATATTGAAACTGCAGCTGTCCCAAAGTTTGAATCTTAAATGGTGCATGGGTCTTATAAAACATTTGCTAGCTTACTGAAGAGGATGAGCTCCATAAATATGTTACTAGTTTATAAACTTTATATACTGGTGTCAGTAGAATGTTGTTGTTTTTTTTAAAGAAATTAATACTTTTATTTAGCATGGATGCAATAAATTGATCAAAAGTAACAGTAAAGTCATTTATAATGTTACAAATGTTATATAATTATTTATCAAAGAATCCTGAAAAAAATTATCACAAAAATATGAAACGCACAACTGTTTTCAACATTGATAATAATCAGAAATGTTTCTTGAGCATCAAATCATCATATTAGAATGATTTCTGAAGGATCATGTGACACTGAAGACTGTAGGAATGATGCTGAAAATTCAGCTTTGCATATTCAAATAGAAAACGGTTATTGTAAAATATAATAATATTTAACTCTATTTGGGTGCAGCCTTAATGAGCAGAAGAGACTTATTTCAAACACATTCAAAAGTCCTACTGACCCCAAACTTTTGAATTGTGTAATTGTAATTTAGGGATTATTATTTAGGAATTATTGAAGATTGACTAACTTTTCAGGCATAGAGCCTCCGCGGGAATCCTTCAACCGCTGGCTTTTGGAGAGAAAGGTGCTGGATAAAGGTCCGGATCCGCTCTTGCCCTGCGAGTGCGACCCGGTCATTTCCACGTCCATGTTCAGAGAGATCATGAACGACATTCCCATCAGGTACTAAAACATCACTGTTCATCGTATAACCAAGTTCCTCTTTGTTTTTGTGTTGCAAAATTTCAGTATAGAAATGCTTTTATAATTTTCTAACTTGCCTCGCAACAAATGTTAGGCTCTCTCGCATCAAATACAAGGAAGAGGCCAGGAAACTCCTGTTTAAATATGCAGAGGCGGCTAAGAAAATGATTGACTCCAGGTAATTATTCATGTTGGTTGCTAAGGGTTTGAGACTAACATGAACATTGCATGAAAGTATATTTCATGTTTGCACAGAAATGCAACTCCTGAGAGTCGGAAGGTGGTGAAGTGGAACGTCGAGGACACGATGAACTGGCTGAGACGAGACCATTCTGCCAGCAAGGAGGACTACATGGTACATTCTCAGTTTTGTTCAGAGCTGCCTACCTTAGACAGCATTTTCAGACGTACATGTGCATGACCGTAATGGATCATTCCTCAGGATCGGCTCGAGCACTTACGGAAGCAGTGCGGCCCTCACGTGGCGTCTGTGGCGAAGGACTCGGTTGAGGGCATCTGTTCAAAGATCTATCACATTTCTGCAGAATATGTACGCAGGATCCGCCAGGCTCACCTCACTCTACTTAAAGAGTGCAACATCTCAGGTAGGAGATGGAAATGGCAAGCAGAATGCAAAGAATACCACATTATTTGAAATAAATCCTGTGGTGGGAAAAAGATGTGTTCTAAAATTTAAAAGGCGGCTATATTTTTTCATATATAAAGACCCCATTTATACTGTGACACATTAACATTATAAATGAGTAAATATTTAGTTTCTGTTATGTTACATTTATCAATTTTTAGTACTGTAGGCATGTGATGGTATCAAATTTTCGTGTTACGATAATTGCTGAAGCATTTATCGTGGTATACAGTATTATTCCAATATGATTGTGATATTATCATTGAAATAAGTTGCAAAAAAAGGTGTTGTCATACTATAACAGGTTTAATAACTTTTTTTCTTAAAACAATAAGAACTCTGAATATTTAAATACAATAAAATAATAAACAAAAATGTATAAAGTAAACAAATGTTTCAAACAGATTAAAGTGCAAAAGAATTATAAAGAACAACAGGTAACACTACAATAAGGTCCAATTAAGTGAACATTAATGTATTAACTAACCTTAACAATGAATGAGCAATAGCTGCATTTGTTACAGAAGTTGTTCTTTGTTAATGTTAGTTAAATAAATACAACTAATTATTGTTAGTTTAAAGAATCTTCTATATATTTGTATCTACAAAACAGGTTAGTCTCTTAGGCCCCGTTCACACTGCAGGCAAAAGTGGCCCAAATCTGATTTTTTTGGGGTCAAGTGACCAGGTCAGACTTCTTCAGAGGTAGTGTGAACACTCAAATCTAGCCCAGATCTGAGTTTTTCAAATCAGATTTAGACCACATACATATATGCCAGATCTGATTTTTTTCAATGCGGCCGCAGTGTGAACAATCAAGGCGGATTTGATGCGACTTTTACGTCAATCTACGTCGACAATTATGTCACAATTATGCGCCGGCGAAGCCCTAGACACAACAGACACAGACAGTAGCCTAACATTAAAAACTTGACTAGATATGGAGAACAGCGATGAAGCGAGTCAATGAGAGTGAGGTGTTAGATCTAAGTAGTATATGGGGAGATACTTCAATTCAAGCTAGAAGGATCTACCGTAACCGCTCCGTTTTTGAAAAAATTGCACACGAAATGGAAGAACGGGGACACAGGAGAACAGCGTCTCAGTGAAACTATTCGCGTCATATTCCCACCACTCCTGGCTTCGTCCACGCATCCACACAGATCTCTGTAGTGAATTTGCAACTATAAACCCGCAAAAGTTTCCATTACACAAACATTATGAAATAAATGCGAATATGCTTACTTCCTCCATAACCTCCCGAACTTTAGTGCAACCGCGTGCTGCGTCTGATGTCATTGTTATTGTTCTTTTGCGCATGCCGGTTAGTTTGAAACCTCAAACAGTTCACACTGCAATCAGATATAGGTCACATTTTAAAAGGTAATGTGAACAGCCAATCAAAAAATCGGATCTGAGCAAAAAATCAGAATTGAGCATTAGGACTTGCGGTGTGAACGGGGCCTTAGTCTGTTTTTCTTCTATGTTAAAGGAGCCGTATGTAAGAATGTGGCCAAAACTGGTACTGCAATCACTTTCAAATTACTGTAGAGCGGTGTATCCCCTCCCCCTCCTCCCTGACTCGAGGTTGCCAGATAGGCTGCAGGATCCAGCAGGAACGTAGGATGCTACAAGAAGCTTTTTCTGTTAATTATGTTTATGCTTCAAATGAGAGATGTTTTGCAAAGTAATTATATATCGCAAAAATGTACTAATGGCGATTAGGCAAATATAATCGTAAAGATTTACGCTCGTATGTGACAGTACATTGTTAGAACAGTAGCTGTTAGTCTAACTTGTAACGGTAGGTATCTGTCATTAACGTAAGCACAAGCCTCTGTCACTGTGTGTAACCGATATCAAAGATACAGCTATTCATTTAGCTGACGCTATAAGTGAAAGCGACCAGCTGTATTTTTTAACTTCCATAACGCTAAAATATGTGATGTGAAAGATTACGTGTCATTCTATTATTTTTGGCTGTAGAACTTGCATGATAAACAATAATGGGCGTGCTAATGTTGTTTTCCTCAGCGTCTCATCATAATGACAGAGAAACGGGCTCTGATGATGCATTGCTAATGTTAGTAATGACGACTCGCCGTTTTTATTACCCAAACAATTCCTTACCTTTTCAATTCTATGACCCACCTCCTCCATATGAGCTAACGTAACGTTACTTTGCACAAACATGCATAACTTTGTTCGACTGTCATGAATGTTTGAAATGTCCATTTACATCAAGTACAAGTTAGCCAAACATAGATGAATCTTACCTGTCCAGGAGAAAATTAGCAACGTTGGCGTCTGTCTTCAAATTCTTCTCCGTTTTCAGCCGTCTCCATCTTTCAAAGGCATCTCCTATACAGATCCTTGTTTTATTTCGGACTTTGTCACAAAGTATTTCGGATTCATAACGAGTTTTTTTTTGGTTTCGCAACGTTAGACATTTTTTTTTATCCGATTCCGACACGTTTGTAGCTGCAGCTGTGGTAACTAGCAGAGCTGGCAACCCGGATGCCGCAACACTACTGACTTCGTGATTGGTAGATAGGTGGAGGGTGGCGCATCAGACCAAAACACAACATGTCAACATCAGTTGAGGGCTGCAACTTCACTTTTTAAATGACAATATCCTGGCCTGACTACTGTCGTCAGTGATATAAGTATTTGAAATGAACATGATTTCTTAATGTCTAGTGACATATCAGGGCCATTTTATGATTAATTGAAATAAATTTCTTACATACAGCTCCTTTAAACTTTTCAAAATAGCACTTCTTATATTGTATTTATTATATTGTTGAATGTTGAATTTATATCAGCCGTGTAATAACCTGTGAAACTGTTATGGCAATTAATTGAAATAAAATCAGTCAAATACAGGTAGGAGATGGAGATATCCATGAATCTGGAAAATGGTCAGTGAGGGTTTCATTGATAGACAAAAATCAACCAACTTCAAAAAAGGATGAATTTTTGGCCCTGGTGCCAATATTCGTTCTTGGTTTGACTTCGTTTAGAGCCTCTCTGAACTACTCTTCTTGCTTTAAAGTGGACGGCACCGAGTCGACAGAGGTTCAGGACCGGTTGGTGTATTGTTATCCAGTCAGACTGTCCATCCTGTCTCCTCCTCAGCCGCGCGTTGAGCTGCACTTCGAGAATGACATCGCTTGTCTGCGGTATAAAGGGGAAATGGTGAAGGTCAACCGTGGTCATTTTAACAAATTGGTGTGTACATGCTAACACAAGCTCAAAACAAATTAAAACCAGAAACTTAGACTAAATTGGATTCTTATTTTGTTGCATTTGTTTCTCTGGCATAAACAGGAGCTCCTTTATCGATACAGCTGTATAGATGACCAAAGGTTTGAAAAGTTCTTGTCTCGTGTGTGGTGCCTTATCAAAAGATACCAGGTAAGACTCAAATTTACAAGTATTGGTAACCAATCAGGAAAGCAAATGCAGCATCAATGTGTGTTTCCACTCTCTTGTGATTACAGGTGATGTTTGGCTCTGGTGTGAACGAGGGGTCTGGCCTGCAAGGGGCGCTGCCTGTCCCCGTCTTTGAGGCTCTCAACAAAAAGTTTGGAGTGACATTTGAGTGCTTCGCTTCTCCACTGAACTGCTATTTCAAGCAGTTCTGCTCCGCGTTTCCAGACATTGACGGCTTCTTTGGATCTCGAGGGTATGTAAAAGGGTTCTTGATTGTCACACAATGAAAAGTGACATTTCAACAGATTTTGAGGATCATTGTATACATTACTTTGCTGTCGTGACTCGTGTATATTTTACCATCTACATGTCATGGTAAATGTGTACACACACGCACATATATATATATATATATATATATGTATGTGTCACAAATGTAATCAAATTATAATTAATCTGTTACTGCCATAAGTAAGCGTAACTTGCTTTACCGTGTCCTCATATCTGTCCTCAGGCCATTTCTCAGCTTCTCTCCGGCCAGTGGCTCATTTGAGGCAAACCCTCCGTTCTGTGAGGAACTCATGGACGCCATGGTGACACGCTTTGAGGTGTGTGTCCCTTAGACTCGCCCCAAATCCATTAGCTTTGAATATCGTCATATAAAATATCCCATACTGATTCTCAATGTCTCCATCTTTCTCAGGATCTTCTGGAACGCTCCAGCGAGCCACTGTCCTTCATCATCTTTGTGCCAGAGTGGCGTGACCCGCCGACCCCTGCGCTGACACGGATGGAGTCCAGTCGCTTCCGAAGGCACCAGATGATCGTGTCCCCCTTCGAGCACGAGTACCGAAGCGGCTCGCAGCACATCTGCAAAAGGTCAGACATTTGTTGGTTGGGCTGGGCTGTGTTAAGGTCCTTGAAATCCTTGAAAGTATGTGAATCTAAAAAAAAATCAAGTCCCTGGAAACAGGTCCTTGAAAGTGCTTGAGTTTATTTTGTGCAAGAAGTTTTCTGGAAAATATTCCATATCATTCCCTCTGGTCCGCTAATGTGTTATTTCGCCAACACTTCATGGCCTATGCATACTAGCCTGCTCGATATACGTTAGTTACGAGCATTTACGTGTTACGTCAAGTGTTTCCCGCGTGAGGTACTTTGTGTTGTACGTTGCCATGACATTCACGCGCACACGAAACTACTACGATGGTACCTCAACGTTTCACAGACACACTGAAAGAAGAATACAAAGAATGGATTGCCACCTGTCCCGTAAAATACGGAATCGTCCCGTATTTAAAGGTAAATTGATGTGTCCCGTATCAAATCAATACGGGACGCGATTTGTCCTGTATTTTACATAGACCCAGACATTAATTTGTGGGTGATTGCATTTTAGCGTCTTTGTTTCCATAGCGATGGAGTCTAGAGAACATGCACAAACGGGCGTAATGCGTGGTTTTTTAAAACCATGTCGAGCTCACGTCCTCTCCAGATGTGAAAAACGGTATCAATGGGTCTGTCCAGTAACTAATGATGAATGTAAGGCGAACTGCACAGTTTCATTTGCTCACGCGGTGCAGTGGACTTCTGATTTAAAGCAGTCTGCAGTGACAGACAAGTTCGTGCTTTTAAAGGTATAGGCCTATTGGTTTTTGTTTTCAAAATTGGATAATCTCTTGTATGTATAATATTCCACACATTGCCAGAGCTTGGTAGACAGGTAACTAATTATATTTGTAGACGTTATTTGACAGATTAATTAATAATTATAATTAATGTTATTTATTAATTTGTCGTTTATAAATATTAATATGCATAATAACTGATGATCCGATTCCTATCTGTCATACTCAATTTATGGCATTTTAAAAAAAGTTTTAAAAAGTGCAATATTATTTAAATAAAAATGGGACAAATATTTACATAATAATGTAGTCATAATTTCATTAGTAAATAAATAAAAAATGGAAAAAATTATCCCATCTCTGCAGAATTGTCAAAAACATGATTGCTGGTGTAAGACTGGAAAAACTGGAATAACTGGAAGAGGGTGCAACTCTCTGAGAGAACAAAGCAAATTAACATTTGAATTTCTCTCTTGTGCACCATTCAAGACGCAAGTCTCACCTAAGCAATCCTAATCTACTTCTTTCTCCCTTGACCCCCCCATTCTCCCCCCACTCCTTCTCCCTCATGCTGAGATCACCTGAAATTCACCTAAGAATCGATATAGTTTAATTTGAATAATTATCATACAGAATCACACGTTTGATATCATTTGAAATTATATTTTTCAAATTCCCACTGTTAGCAAATAGTTCCATCTAAATCAACTTTTGCCCCCAGTAAGTCTGGGATGTGATTAATGTGAATTCCCACTGTGAACTCGTGTTTACATTTGAAATGAGGTCCGTCTATGCAACTAGAGCTCGGCGCGTTTTCTGTTACCAGATTAGCCCATGATGCGAAGTGCACTAAAACACTTTGCATCATGTCGTTTTATAGTGTCAAGGTATTGCATCTTCTCTCTTTATTCTTGAGCATTTGATGTTTGTATCTACTATATTTGAACTGATTATGCAATTGGCGTGATACATTTACTTGACATAATAAATTGTAAACATTTGATTTTATTCTAATCGACTCGGATATTATTTTAAGTAAAGAGTTAAAAAGAATAGTCTAACATTCGCTCACAGTTAATGATGCACAGATATCATTAAAAGCATTTTTCATTTATGGAGTCAGATGAAATAACGAGTTAATACATATGAGAAAATGTATTTCATTTAATCAAATTACTTTGCCACGCGGAAAGACCATAACGCGCAGATACCTTCACCCGCTGATCGGAAAACCTTCTTTGGGCCGATCCAGCCGGGCCTTACACTGGTTCAGAATGACTGCTTAAGGCACACCAACATATACTGAAGAGTTGTGTAGAAATAAATAAAATAATCAAATGTAAAATAATAATGTGTTCACATACTTGATCTCATGTTTTCTCATGGTTTGTTGAGCTGTCATGTTGAAATAATCAGTTCCAAGACCTTGACACATTTTTATTTTATTTATTATTTTGTTTGATTATTATCATTATTTTTTTATAGTACCGAATATTCTTCAGTTTTATGCAAAACAGAAATACGACAAATAGAATATCAGATCTCTGTCATATAGCCAAAAATAAATGTAAAAAAAAAAAGCTTTGTTGCATAGTTGTGTTTGACACATTAAAACTGTTACTATGTATCTTGCAAGGTAACACGATGTAACCTTGCTCTCTCTCGTAATGTCCCCACATTAAGTCCTTGAATTTGAGGGTATTGGACCTGGAAAGTCCTTGAAAGGTCTTTGAATTTGAAGTTGACCACGGTGTGGGAACCCTGGAAGATGTATATCATGGCGACGACGATATAAATGTGTGTCTCTATATTAGATTCGTGCATTCGCTCTTAAAGTAACAGCAGCCTAATAAACCTTTTTATTATAGTTCACGCACAGCATCATACCATAATTTACTAGTAATGTTTTAACTTCTCATACTGCTAAATTGCCAGAACAAATTTACTGGTATTTTTAAAAGGTCCTGTTCACACATGATCTCTTAATGGTAATTTTCCAGTAAAGACTGTGTGAAAGGGGCAAATGTCACAATTCTGACTTTTTTACTTTATTTTCTCACTACTGTTGAATTTATATAGTTATTTTTTTTCTCAGAATTGTGAGATATAAACTGGCAATTATGAGAGAAAAGTCACAATTGTGAGATGAAAAATTTGCAATTGCCTTTTTTTATTTTTGTTTTACGTGGCGAAAACAAGCTTCCACAATATCGTGATGTATATCATTAACGTGTAATAAAAAAATTCTCAGATGTAAGATTTCTAAGATTTTGGTCCCATTGCCCACCCCAATTTTTTGGTCTATTTCTAGTGGTTTTTCATTGCTTGTTTACTGCACGAAACAGATGGTTTAACTTGTGGTTTGCTCTCTTGACTTTGTGTCTCTCAGAGAAGAGATGTACTACAAGGCCGTCCATGGGACAGCAGTCATTTTCCTCCAAAACAATGCTGGCTTTGCCAAATGGGAGCCCACTACGGAGAGAATCCAGGAGCTCCTGGGGGCGTATAAGATCTCCGGGCGTTCGTTGCCCTCACCTGGTCCCTCTTCAACCAGTACCGGAGATAAAGACTCCAAACCGGCCCAGGAGCGAACCCCTAGGAGTCAAGACAACAGCAGTCCTGTTGACAAGACTGCACCGGACACAACAAACATTTAGACACGGCGCTGGGCGTGTGGACACGTGTGTGTATGTATGTTCATGGGAAAGAGTCTGTGATTGTATGAGAGGTATAATATTGGGTTTAGATGTTCATGTGAGAAGAAGACTCTGTTTGTTTACTTTCTTCCGCATCTATTATTTAATATTATTTGTTTTGGGGGTGTGAGTCTCATAATGGTTGAGTTTTTTTTTATCAGTGTATAGATCACCTTTTTTTTTTTTTTTAGTGATGGTAAATGTAGTCAAGCATATCAAATTCTTCTTTTTTTTTGGCCTTTTTGGGGGAGTCTCATTGAACCATGTCATGTTTCACACCAAGATCAAAAGATAAATATTTTGCATAAAGAAAATGAAGCTTTTTTTTCATTAATTTTCGGTTTTTGTAGTTCTCATTATTCTCAATGGTGTTTAAACTTTAATAAAACTATTTTCATTCATTATACAGTAATTATTTACTGTACTATTACAGTTAAAAGGTTACTGTTACAATGCTATTTAAAAAAATAAAATCAGCCTAAATTGAATTAAACACAATGGAATGTATTAGCATCAGGGTATCTTTACTGAAATACATTCTGCATACTTTTTTTTTTTTTTTTTTTTTTAAAGAATGGTCCTCAAATAGGGTTAATTTTCCAAACAAAATAAAATTTATTTCTGCTGATTTTGGAGTGAAATATGACAGGCTTTGTGACATTCACGCTTTAACTTTGTGCTTTTCTCACTGGCAGGAATATGAAGCTGTCATAGAGTTGAGGCACCGATGTTTGTCTGTTGTTCTTTTTAGACAATTCTGTGTCAGAAGACAATCGGCGATCAGGCAGCTATGTTTAAAAGCCTTCATCATGACATCATGCTTCTCAGATCAATAGTTGGCTCCTGTTACACCCATTTGTTTTTAGACTTCATAGGCGTTTTTCCAAGTTAAGTGGTTATGTTTGATTTCTTCATGATAGAATATATATTGTATGTAATAACAAAAGATCAGTAAACAAGCAGAAAAGTAGTCATCCATCTGCAGTTAAATCCAGTCAGTTTTCTTTTATTCCTAAAATATTGTACAGAACACAATAGCAAATCTGAAATAGTTTTTTGTATCTTTATTGCGTTCTTCTTTTCTGTACAGTACAAGCCTGTGTGAACCTTAAGTCCTATTGTGGCATTCCTGGTCACATCAATTGTAGCATTTAGCGAGTGGAAAAAGAAAATTTCTTATTAGTTATGAAAGCATTATTCCAACTGGTTGTGGTTTTATTGAAAAATGATTTAGCTCCTAAATATGGTGTACGCCCCTCGTTTTTCTCCGGTGAGTCTACCTCTCATTTCGGGTGTTTTATAATTGAGAGCACGACACCTGTAAACTCGGAACGAAGAAAAGCAAACGAGGCTTATTCTTCCTCTAATAAATGCATCGGCGTCCGGTTATTCGAATTGGTTGCTATTGCCTTGATTTCACTTTTTCGTGTATGTGAAAAGTGCTTTAAAAGTTGACTTTTTTTTTCTAATCATAGAAATTTGTTTACATAATATTGCGTTTAAATTGTATCACTGGGCAGCGTTTTGAATGTACATTTTAAAAAAGGAAAAGAGAAGTTATTGATCGAATTTGTTGCTACAATTGGACTTTAAATGTTGCGATTATTAACACTACAATGGTGTTGTTGTTTTTTTTGCCATGTTAATACGCATGTAGTAATTCGTATTGTATACTATCACTTTATTAAACCCAATCACTTCCATCTGTAAGTAAGTATAGGTTGTTTTTTTTTTTCACTGGACTACATTGTCTTGTAGCCAAACTTGGGAAATGGCTTTTATATTAGGTTTAAAAGCATTCCAGTGGTTTGACGCGTAATGTAACCCAGTTTGCCCTTTTTAAAATCCAACATAACGTCACATTGAGCATCAGGCACTTGTTGGATTTCCTAATCCCAGAGTGGATCACCAGCAAAACTGTAGATGTTGTACAGAACATGGGTATGAAGTTTGTTTCCCACACAGTTGTTGTGAGTCTATTTGAAAAGAACACAAAAGATGTCTTTTTCACCATGATTTTTTTTTTATTTAACTTTTTGGTTCTAAACTGTTTATGAATTATAGAATTTATGAAATAGTTGTTTTAAACTAAACCAAAGTGTTATTAAAAAAGGAGGAATTTACCTTGTATCTTAAAGTAGAACCGTGTACGATTGCATCAGTAATGCATAAAGTGTAACCAGCAGAAACATCCAATTATCCATAACTTTATTTTTATAATTCTTTTTGTTCTTTGTTTTCTTACAAAAAGTGTGTTTAGGTTTTTGTGCATGACCTGTTATTTTGCATTACAAAAAAAAAAAACAATATATAAATTGTACAAATCTATATTGTTTAGTTAGTTGTAAGCTTTGCCACACTAGGCTTTTAACCGATTTGCATTTATCAGTCATGTTGATTGATTTATATTTGGTCGCCATTGCGTTTGTTGATTCAATGTCCTCTAAAATGCCATGAATGTCTCCCCTGTAATCTTATTCTGATAAAGACAAAGATTCGGTGAATGTAAATATGTCTGTGCTTATATAATTTGTTTCTTCTACCTGTATATTATCAGTGTTGTGGCATTTCCCATCACCGAAAGTGGTATAAAGATTTTCCTCTGAATCAGAAAAGCTCTCAGTAAAATATTGAAATCATAAACCCATCTCTGCCATTTTGTTATAATATGTATTGTACATACATAGTCTTGGCTGGTGCTCACAAGTTTCATCAGCATATAACTGGCTGAAATTGTACTGTAACAAAAGTACCATGGTATTACTTATGGAAATTGTACCATGGTAATACCATGATTTATGTGCACTTGGCATAGTGTACTCTGAAGTACCTTGTAGTTCTGTGCAATATAGTACATAAATATGGTAGTCATTTATTATGTCATGGGGAACGTTGGCAGGTAACGTCTTTATTTCTTTTAACGAAATAGATACCGTTGTATGAAATACACACCGATAGAAAATCATGAAAGTATGGCGTTGTATTGAGAACACAATTTAATTGTTACATTTGCAGAGAAAATATTTATCTGAATACAAATGTCGCCACGAACAAGCAGCTTCCGTGCCACAACAATGATGGCCGCTCGATCCGTGTAAGTTAATCTGAAGTGTGGCCACGCCCATGATCGGGATGCGCATGCGCACTACAGAACTCAGCCTTTTATTTTGAAATTCGTGACAGAAAGTGCGATAGTCGAATACATTCTTGTTTACGTCACTGCATTGTTGAGCTTGAGGAAGCGACGGATAATTCATCGAGCTCTCGAACTTTGTCAAACAGTGACTTTTCTGATTATTTCATTGTGTCTAAATGCATGCCGTTAAACCTGCTTTCTCAATGCATATTTGTAGCAAAGTTTAAAGGGGTGTGAATTAGCTCGTCAGCTCTCTGACTGCATTGAGTTGCTGTCAGGTCACAGCGACAGTGAAGTGCAACACTTATCGATTAACATCAAGAAACCCCTGGAGCTTCTCTATCGATCTTCATTGATTGTGAGTGATGGGGGCCCACAGGAGTGAGGGACGCCGGGAATGGCTCCAGCAGGATTTCGCTGAGCAGCAGGTACAGACAGTGGTGAGTCAAACATCATCTTCATCATCACCACCGTCATCATCATCATTCTCTCATCATAACCGAATATGAAACGTGTAAAGAACATTTCCGGTTCATGTTAATTCCCATAAGAAAAAGAAAACATATTTTGTACAAAGAAAATGAAGCCTGTTTTTGGGAAATCATTTTCATTATAGTTAAGTTCCTAGATTCTTATTACTGGAAAGTTTTATCTAATTATTTATTTTCTTTTTATTTATTTTATTATCTTTAAGAACAAATTAGTCTCATTCTTCAAATGTACTAACTACTCTAGCACTAACACATTAATATATATATATATATATATATATATACATACACATACATATATATGTATATGAGCTGTAAATCAAAATGCTAAGTATTAAATTATTGCACTGTCTGTCAAACCATCCTTGCAACTTACAATTATAAATTGAGCATTATATTAAAATGTACATTATGTGATCCTGGCATAAAAAAGTATAGTTTCCACAATAATATAATATATATCCACTTTAATGGCAGAATCCCTGGAACATCATGATCAAACACAGACAGGTGCATCGCAGGGGCCGGCGCTCACAGATGACGGTTAGGTAAGTCCGCTAATGTGTATTTCAAGATTAGTTTCCATTGGTAAAATACTTTGCCTATCCCAGGTTAAGTTGCTATGAGACATCTGTGACTCTTTCAAAACGTTTCTGTTCGCCTGAACATCTCATTGTGTGTAGCTATACAGATCCTGTTATTTCCATGGATCTTCTGCGGACCGTTCTGCAGCCCAGCTTCAATGACGACATCCGTGCTGTGTTCAGAAAATATATGAAGGTGAGTGACGCAAGCTTATTTTAGGACTGGTTGTGTGTGATTAGATTGCTCTGATCATGTTTGTTTTTACGGCATAGTTTTTTGAGAAGGCGGCCAGCAATGTGAAGGAGAATGTTGGAGGAGACGTGCAGCCCGATCAGCTTATCAGAGATGCTTGCAGAAACTGCCTGGAACATGTAAAACATCATTTATACACAAAATTTGTCAAATATTTAAAATAAAAAATTTGTGGTGAATCAGCCTATGAGGTAAATGTTTGGAAATGTTCTGTTTTAGGCAAAGCAGCTCTTTCCTGATGCAGAGAAAACGGCTCAGAAACCCAGTGTTGACCCCACAGTGAAGGTTAATGTTATCCAAATTATGCAATTCATTGAGAATTTCATTTCGGATGTCAAAGTCTGCGATAGCCTGCATGCCTGCCTGAAAAACTATAAATACATCTGATTTGTTTTAGTTCTGATGTATTTTATTTCAGTTCTAAATTATTATTTTCTGGGTTTCTTATTCTTTTTTTTTTTTGTCGTTTGTTCATTGCACAGCGTTCACGGCAGCCAGACGACACATCTGGCCAGAGAGACAGCCCCATCCCTAAAAAGGTGAATGGGGGAAATACACACACACACACACAGACTCAGGCCCCATACACACTACTGCATTTTAGTTTAGAAACGGAGACCTTTTGCTACGTTTGCACCTCCCGTCCAGACTAAAAAGGCAAAAACGAAGACCTAAAACGGAGAAGTTTAGAAACGCTGCCGACCCCGTTTTGCGTTTTGAATCTCCGGAGGGCGTTTTAGTGTAGACGGGTCAAAACGGAGGACTTTAGAAACGATGATGCAGAGGCTCACGCTCGGCTCTCTGATTGGGTGTCATCAGTCATAGCGTATCCTTCTCTGATTCGTCAGCCACCTGTTTACACCAGCATGCGCATGCCCAGTGTAGGTGAATGGTCACGTGATCTGCATTTTCAGTTGTTTTAATGTGGACGGAGATCAATTCTAATACACAGCTAAAACGCTGGTGTGGACGGTGATTGTATTCGTTTTAATACTCCGTTTCTAAACTAAAACGCAGTTGTGTGGATGGGGCCTCAGACACACTCTCTCTCTCTCTCTCTCTCTCTCACACACACACACACACACACACACACACACACACTCTCTCTCACACACACACACAGACACACACACTCTCTCTCACACACACTCAGACACACACACACTCTCTCTCTCTCTCTCTCTCTCTCTCTCTCTCTCTCTCTCTCTCTCACACACACTCAAGACACACACACATTTCAAATAACTGTTTCTATGTGAATATATTGTAAAATGTAATTTATTCCTGTGATCAAAGCTGAATGTTCAGCATCATTACTCCAGTCTTCAGTGTCACATGATCCTTTAGAAATCATTCTGACATGCTGATTTGCTCCTCAGAAACATTTATTATTATAATCAATGTTGATTATTATTATTAAGTTTTTAAAAAGACTTAATAGTAGTGTATATATAAAAAATGCATAAAATCAAGCCCTCTTACCCATTTGTAAATTACCTTAAAGTGCCCCTATTATGCTATTTTAAAGGTTCCTAATGTTGTTTCGGAGTCTCTTACAAAAGATTAACATGCATCAAAGGTCAAAATACATTGTAATATTCTCATAATATCTGGCATTATGAAAATTTGTTACATTGTTATTAGATTTGTAACAGGCAGTGAGACTGTAACTCGTTTTGGCTGTTCAGAATTAATTCTTTCTTTTAGCAGACAATAACTTTATTTGTCGTGCACTTTGATCTTTAAAACTTGACAGACCTTTTACCTTCACAAACAGCTATATTACCTACACTGCATTAAAGATAATATTTGCATATTAGCATATTAAATAAACATTATCACACATACAAGAGTGCTGTTGTTCTGAATACCAACAATAATAAATACATAATTTTTGTCTATTTTCAGAGGAAAGGTCGTCCTCCTGGTACAGTTGTACAGTATGACAGAACAGTCCAGTACAGCACTCCGTAAGTTTCCCTAAACATTTTTTATCTGATTTTTCCATATATTAACTATTCAAGCCTTTGACATTTTAAAGCATATTTCGTAGAGCGAAACCCAAAGTATCCGAGCCAATAAAGAGAGAAGGACCTAAGGTAAATATAATGTGCAATTGTTTTAAAATGGCATAGTAATTGATACTGAATTGTTTATGTAATATTAATGTGTCTGTGTTGATGTCTGTATAGTGGAACCCATCCAGACTGAACGAGAACAGCACATTCGTTCTGGGATCCAGGGCAAATAAGTAAGTGTACAAAGGTTTGCTCAAATGCTATTGGTCTTTTTTACTATAGCTGACATCAACATTAAACATGTGATTTGGATGTATTCATTCAACAAATGGAAATCATTTCAGGGCTTTGGGAATGGGCGGTACAAGAGGAAGAATCTACATCAAACATGCAGAGCTCTTCAAGGTTTTTTTTTTTTTTTTTTACTTTTTCTGAGCATTGATTAAAGCAACACTAAGTAAGAATTTTTACCTTAAAAAAATGTTTCCAAAATTGTTTCAGTGGTTCATCAAGTCGTGACATGGTGAAATACACTAATGCCACAGCTTTGCGGTCCTTTATCTGATATATCCACGCTATGTAAGATTGCCAGATCGGGTCGCGTTTCTGTAGTTCTAATGAGACATAAGAAAACTACTAATTTGACTTGCTTTACGGCAAGCGTTACAATTGCTCGTTTGTGATGTCGCAATACATCATACTTTCATAAAATCATGCATCATACTCTACCTTGTCTGTGGCCATTGTTGATTCCAAAGCCGGTGCTGGATAAACGGAGAGCATGTGCGTGCGACAGTAGGCTGCGGTTGGCTAAATTATTTACGACAGTGGTAATGGACAATTCCGCTTCCAACCTGTAGGGCGACCGCAGAGGAAAAGTTACTTGGTGTTGCTTTAAGCCGTTTCTGTGTTCGTGTTCACGTGGAATGAGCCGTAATATCTTTTGTCTCTCAGTATGCCGCTGATGCTCAGGACAAACACTGGCTTTCAGAAAGACAGCACATGAGAGCCACAGGTGGAAAGATGGTGAGATAATTATGTGTTTGTGTTTACAAATTTTTTTTTTTGTAAGTTACTATTCTCCATCATCCTATTTAAACTGTTACTCTTCTCAGGCCTATCTGCTTATAGAAGAGGATATTCTTGATCTTGCCCGAAGTGATGACTACAAGTAAATAAACACATTATCTTACTAAATAAAATGTATAAAAGACTTATAAAAAAATGTTAGTATAAAAGCTTGTATCTGCCACGGAATAAAATGATTTAAACGATAATTGATTTTTAAACGACTTTTTAATTCTCAAAATTGTGAGATAAAATTCAATTCAACTCCGAAGAAAAAAGTCAGAATTACGAGTTATAAAGTCAGAATTGTGACATTTTTTTCTCAGAATTGCATGATATTAACTCACAATTGCGAATTATAGTCAGAATAGTGAGATATGAACTCACAATTCTGAGTTTTTTCTCACTATTCTGACTTTATTTCTTGTAATTGCGAGTTTGTATCTCAGAATTCTGATTTTATAACTCGCAATTCTGAGAAAAAGTCAAAATTTCGAGTTTATATCAGAATTCTGATTTTATAACTCGCAATTGTGAGTTTCTGTCATGCAATTCTGAGAAAAAGTCAAAATTGCGAGTTTATATCTCAGAATTCTGATTTTATAACTCACAATTGTGGGTTTCTGTCATGCAATTATGAGAAAAAGTTCAGAATTGCTAGTTTATATTGTGACTTTATAACTCTCAATTGCGAATTAGAATTAGAATGGAATTCTGAGGAAAAAAAGTCGCAATTACCTTTTTTTTATTTTTTATTCAGTGGAGGAAATAAGCTTCCATATGTTAGTGGGAACATGCATCATCATATTTTCTCTGAATTCTTAGGGACAGTCCTGACTTGAAGCTGGATGAATTGAAACCATTTATTGTGCCCATTTGGATGGTGGAGAAGATGCAGAAGGCAATGGAAGCACAGAAAACAGAAAATGATCTTGTCATGTAATGCCAAAGTCGCCAGGCAAGTAGATGGACCACGGACACTCCTCAGTGTTATCAATTTAGCATAACTAACTTTTTGTTGTTTGCTTGGCGATGTACACTGTAGGCCCAGGCATTATGATCAAGTTGCCCAGGAATTGTTGTGTTGGAGGTTTATTTGGCAAATCAAATGTCCACATTTCATTTCATGGAACTGATCTGATTCCCTTTTTTCTATCAAAAAATGTGTGCTTTTTCATGAATTTGTATTTAAAGAATTAAATATCTAATGAGGCACATATTGAGCCTTAATGACTTTTTAAATTCTGTGGTTAATAGACATTTTGTATGTTTGTTTTGTGTGTGTTTTTTCCTGAACATTTATCATATTTTTTTAACAAATAGAGTTTATGAATTTGTCATATTGTTTGTCCTATCTGCTTTAAAAGGGAATGTACTTAGTCATATCATATACCCCCCAACACCTCCCCCACCTTATTTCTTGCTTTTACATATACAACTTTATTCTAAAGAACAAAAACAAAGAAGCTACTTCCTCTAGCAGCATCATTACATAATGGGGCTGTGATATTGTTACCTTAGTATATATTGTAATCTTGAATTTTTTAATAATTAAAAACTTTACTTTTAACCGATTTTCTGGCTTATTAAAAGTGTGTGTGTGTGGGGGGGGTATTTAAATTATTTTTTTAATGAATTTCATACCTGTTACACACATGTCTGTTTTATAACTGAAAATGTATGGTTTATTAAATGTATGTAAATTAATTTACCAATAAACGGTTTGTGCTAAATGGTGTTTTCAAATGAATTCTCATCAAAGTTGTAGTTAAGTTATCGCTTTTGTAAAAGTATTACATATGAGCGGCAGCAGATGAATGACTCACTCTATTCAACGGTTATAGACACGCCCACCTAGCTTTATCAGCCAGTCAGATCAAAGTGTTTTGTGCCTAGCTTGAATGCTCATTGGTTGCTATGCGATCGCTTTGTTCGTAATCTGTGCTTCTGAGTGGCTGAAACGGTGATTAGGCGGAGAATTCCGTTTGGCAACCTAAGTTTAAACAGGGGGGCGGGATGTGATTTAAAAAATTCGCTCAAGCATCGGTTAGTGTTGTCGACTCTACTGAACACACACAGTCGGTAATATGCATATCATGTCAAATAATACTGCTATGAATTTATATTTAAAGTGGGATTCTATACCTTTGAATAGATTGCTGTATAAATGAGTTTGTTTATATGATTTTATTAGCACATTCGATAGGTTAACTGACGAGTGGCTTTTTGTTGTTCATATTTCAGCTTCAGATAGCCCAAGATCTGTATTCGTTGTTTCGATAGTTTTATAAATGCTTGTATTTTATAACATTAAGCTGGTTACGTAGGTTTGTTTAGGTTATGTATCTGCTATATTATGAGTAACTTAGGCTCATATCCAAATGAGAAACCGTTTAACTTTACTCTTTGAACACGAACTCGAAGCAATTTCAGTCTTGTTAGTTTTATAAAAGATGAATTCGATTCAGCTTCATGGGTTTCCATCGACTGGTTTAGTTAGTTTAGCCTGGTTCACGACGCTCGCGTGAACGTGTTTTCTGTATTGTAATCAGTTTTAGCATGCTATCGATGTGCGCATTTATAAATATATTTTGCTCATAACACACGATCTCAGATCTGACGATGGCCTCTCAGAACATGGACCCCGCAGCCGCCGCTTCAACAGCAGCTCTGAAGGGCAGCGAGACGAGTGCAAGTGTGTCGAAAGGATCCGTCACTAAAAGGTTTGATTGTCCAGATATTACCTTTAAATGTAAGTTAGTGAAAACTTGTTACGTTATGTGCGACACACATGGGCAATTCTCTGATCGGTAATATTTTCATAACTTGGAATCAATTCTAATGAGATCAATAAGAAATCCTATAACAACTGGATTCCCATAGGCTTGTTTTATGCTTCTTTGGTTCGGGAAACATTGTAGCCTTTATCAGAACAGAATTTGTATTGAAATTGTGTTTATTGTACTGGACTTCTTTATCACGTGAGGAAGTGTAACGTTAAGTTACTGCTGTTCTAAATGTCAGTGCGATTGTGATTCTGCTTTCATTGCGAGTTTAATAAACAAGTCAGTCTGACAAAAATTGTATATTTATCCCCTTCTGTCAAAAATGTTCCAAAAGAATTTAAAGCATCAAACTGTGTGTAATGGGAGTTTCAAAATCCTTAAAGTTAAAATGCATTGTGTTGTCCTTTAGGAATGTTTATGTTATTGCTTATCATATTGGTCCTAACCAGAGCTAGAATGTACTTGTTTTTTTCTCTCATAGGGTCCTTTTTTTTTCTGAAATTTTATATTTCAGTACAAATCTATTAGGACTTTTGTGCCTGGGGGGGGTAGAGCCCTGCACGGGCCTCAAATCTAGGCCCGAGCCCGGCCCTGGCCCGAGACCATAGACTGTAAAAAATATGGACCAAGCGTCTGTGACGTCACCCATAGACTTTCTGAAGAACGGTTTTGAAGCCGTTTATGGGGGTATGGGCGGCGCCATCTTGGGAAATCCTAACCCTGCCCACCTTCTGGCCAACCCATATGCATTTCGTGCCTGCTTGGGGCTGTACAAATCGCCACACAACTGAAAACAAGTCTCGATGAATTCTCTTTCACAAGCAAGACTGAACATTTGTTTCTGGTTGTATTTGGTCATGATATAAATAGTAATAGTAACGTTCAGAGGAGAAAAGCCGCGAAATTTAAAAATACTACTGTTATTGTGTCACGAAATGTAGTTTTAATAGTTTTTCAGTCGACAATGTAGTTGTTTAAAGCTAAACTCTGTGGTTTATTTATAAAGATAGCGCCTATTTAAAAATTTGATCTGACGTTTTCAGAGTTGAGATCCAGCGCTCATGTACCCCGCCTGGAACAGCCTTACCTCGGCTAGTGCTTCTGACGTGTGCCGCTGGCTCTGATGTCTCTAGTCTAGTGGTTGAACATGAGATATAATTCATCTTGTGTAGATCTAACGGGCGATCTTTGGTCTCACAAAAAGAGACAGGGTTGTGACATTTTATTTTATAAAGCCTATGTAGGAATATTTTAAATGTTATGTTACATTTATTCATTTGGTAGACGCATTTACAGTGTTTCAAAGGTCAGTTATAACCATAGGTAAAGTAAGTTACCTCGGACACTATCTTATCTGAGGCGATTTAATGCTAACTGTTGCAGTGCCACTGCCCACAAACATTGACGCTAAATAGTGCTAACTACGTGAAATAGTAGTGGAATGTCACTCAACGTTACCGGAAAAAATTAAGCGAAGTCCTCCTACAGTGTCGGTTAGTGTAGTTTATAGCAGAGCAACCAATTTTATGTACGATATTTCAATACAAATGTTCAGAAAGGATACAGAGGTGGTATGATGTGTTGTGTCAGATCATGGCTGAGATGTCAAATTTCAGGAATTCCACTCGACGCAGCCTGTTATCAGCTGTCAATCAAAGTTAACCACGCCCTTATTTGTCATACATTTTATATCTAAATACGATCTAAACTAACGAGTTAGAAAAAAATTCACCCCCCTCACAGTTGTCAGGCACTCAGAACCTATCAAAAAATACAATAAAACTCCATGGGACCAACCTGTAAAAACATGAATTTATGCTGTGAAAATGGACATTTTAACATGGAGTCTATGGACATTTGCTCCCTTTTGGGACCTGCCCCTAGCGGATTTTCGGTGTATTGCAGTTTTTCGCACTTCCGGGTAGGCTTCATTTTTCAGATTAGAATGTTGCCGCTTGCCCGAGACGCTCAGGCCCTAGCTCGACCCGTGTTCAACAGCTCATCAAAATTATCAGCCAGAGTCTGAGCCCGTTTTTTTTTTTTTTTACACAGCCATTAAAATAGGTCAGTTTTGTTAGTTATGTTTCTTTTCACTTATTTATTAAGTTAATTTAGACAAATGTTTGGAGCATTTTTTTTAAATGACGACCAAGCAGCCGAGCCGGCAGTGAGTAAAACATGTTTGATCTATTTAGCCTCTCAAATCAACGCTAATACTTTACTTGGCTACAATAAAGTCCATAGATGTAAAACACTTAAAGCATATCACTGACTAAACTAACACTGACAGTTAGTTTGATAAATGTTTATTTATTAAACCACAGTAGTAAAACAACATTTTTTGAAATACTACTGAGGCAGGCTCAGGCTGCTCGCAGCGCTCTCAAACGAAATGAGCAATAGCCTACAATCTAAACAAATTAAATTAAAAACAAGCTTGCAGGTTATCTTACCTCAAAAATGCACCAAAGAACATGGCCATTCTTTTTTCCAGTAGTTTCCAACAGTTAGACAAAAATAGTCCAATCAAACGAAAAGTTAGAACCGTCTCTTACTGTTTTCTCTTAATATTCTCCATTGCACATGAGGTGAATCGTGGGTTGCGCAGCTCGCGCTGACGAAAAATCTTCTGTGTGCGTGAGACTGTCATGTCAGTGTAATTATAAGATAGGTTAAAAAGAGGTTATGAAATGTCTTTTTATGTTTGTTTTTCTATTGTCGACGTCAACTTCTCATATTTTCTTTTAATTAATGTCTAAAAATATAAAAAGGATAACCCAAAAAAGGCCCGAGGTCTGGCCTGCATGTGAACTATGACGTGAAAATTGGCCCGAAGCCCGGCCCTAGGGGCGTAAATAAGTCGGGGCCCGTCGGGCTCGGGCTGAAATGCAGGGCTCTACTAGGGGGTGCTAGTTTCTCAATTGGTTTCACTTCTGTTAATGCCACTTTTAACACCTATATCTTGGCATCTGAAAATGACACTGGCGTTTACATGCAACCAAATAATCTAAGTAATCAGATTGACGGTTTAATCAGACTGAAAAATTTCATGTAAACACCTTAATCGATCCGATTGAGCTCAAGAAACTGTGCACGTGCAATTGTGAATTGAAACAAAAGATGTGCATGTACACAAAGCCACTGAATATCACTCTCTCATTTGAAAAGAAAAAAAATTTAGTAAATAAGTTTAGCACTTATACTTGTTCTTATTCAAATTAATGTTCAATGTCTCCCCTTTCCCTCTGTAGGCTTCAGCAAGAGCTGATGACGCTAATGGTAAGACTTTTATAACGCAGGTATTCTGTTTAGTCTCTTTTAAGGGATCGTTCACCCAAAAATTAAAATTGTCATTTACTCCCCCTCAATTTGTTCCAAACCTGTATGAATTTCTTTCTACTCAAAACAGAAGATCTTTTGTAGAATGTCAGAAACCAAACAATTGATGGATCCCATTGATTTCAATATAATTTTTTTCATGATATGCAAGTCAATGGTGTCCATCAACTGTTCGGTTACCCATATTCTTCATATATAATTTGTGTTCAGCAGAAGAAATTAATTCATACAGGTTTGGAACAACATGTGGGTGAGTAAATGATGACAGAATTGTAAATTTTGGGTGAATAATCCCTATAACTGTTGTTTAACTCAATGCAGATGTCAGGAGACAAGGGTATTTCAGCGTTTCCAGAGTCTGACAATCTCTTCAAATGGATCGGCACAATAGATGGAGCTCAAGGAACGGTGGGAGTTGTTTTTCTCTTGATGTCAGGAAATGTGATTCTTACATACAGTATACTAATGTAGATTGTCAGAGTCCTGCATAAATCTATGTTTCCCCTCTATTTAGGTTTATGAAGGTTTGAGGTACAAACTTTCACTGGAGTTTCCTAGTGGCTACCCCTACAACGCCCCTCGGGTGAAATTCGTCACTGCTTGCTTCCACCCGAATGTTGATGAGAATGGTTTCATCTGCCTAGACATTTTGAAGGACAAGTGGTCCGCACTTTATGACGTTCGCTCCATACTGCTGTCCATTCAGAGTCTACTAGGCGGTAGGTTCTGCTTTCAAGTGAGAAACCAAGATTTGCCTCACTTTCACATGAGTTGGAATTTGAATTGATCATGATCTTCAGGATGTTTAATTGAAATTAAACGACACAACAGGATTTCGCAGAAGTTTTGCAACCGTTTGATTTCATTAAATTGGCCAATGCCTATTTATCCCCTGATATGTAGAATCCTTTAATTCAGATCTGAATTCATTTGAGTTGAACTACTTTTTGTTAGTATATAAAGTAGCATGAGTGTTTTGGTCTTTAAAGTAATTTACTGTTGTACTTTTGAATTCTTGTTTTTAGAGCCCAACAATGATAGTCCAATGAACTCTGCAGCTGCTGAACTATGGGATGACCAGGAAGGTAAGAGAACATGCCAAAATGAAGTAGTTTTTTTAAACTTTTGTGTTTTTAGAGAATTATGCAATAAACTGACATGTTTCAAATCACTTTTTGCAGCCTTCAAAGCCCATTTGCACGCAACCTACAAGAAATGAACAAATGTCTGCCTCTTGTTTTACCCGTTGTTTCGGTTTATTTTTTTTTTCATATTCATAATATCAATGTTCTGTAATGTCTTTGTATATATTATTTCTGTGTTGTATTAAACTTGCCTAAATAAAATGCTGAATGAAATGTGCATAATTATTAGAATAAAAAGGGTTGGAAATAATACCATAATGTTAAATGTTTCTTTTTGTTTTATTTTTGATTTTTACAGTATAAAGGCTTTGTGGTGAATAACATTGCCGCCATGTTCAGACTGTCTTAAAGGAGTAGTTCACTTAAAAATTAAAATTCTGTCATAAATTACTTGCCCTAAGTTGTTTCAAACCTGTATGAATTTCTTTCTTTTGCTGAACACAAATGAAGATATTTTGAAGAATGTCAGTAACCAAACAGTTGATGGATCCCATTGACTTCCATAGTATTTTCTTTCCCAGTATGGAAGTCAATGGTGTCCATCAACTGTTTGGTTACCGACATTCCTCAAAATATCTTCCTTTTTGTGTTCAACAGAAGAAAGAAAATAATACAGGTTTAAAACCACTTGAGGGTGAGGAAATGATGACAGAAGAACTAGATGACCAACTAGCTGTTAATCAATGGGTAATCAGTCTTACTTTTCAGATTCAAATCAGACCAAGCTGCTTTATTTAACTGACATAAAGTTATGCCCAGTCTTAACGGGAAAAAAATAGATGACTGACTTGTAAAACTAGTTTAAGCATCTTATGCAACCAGCCATAGAAAATAATTATAGTCTGAAAAATGATCAAGTAAAAGGGTTTACAGGGTATGATGGTCAACAATTTAATCTGTTATTGCAGAATTCATGCATCTATATTTCAAAACTTTTAGTTCACCCAGTTCCTTAACTTAGCTGAGCAGACATAGTAGACAGCCTACTTTGCAGTTGTGGTGCTGGCAACATCCTGATATATTATTTTGAGACACCACCTCCACTTCCATCATGTCCTCCAAACTTTCATCCTCTTCTTGCCCACCTTCAGCTTCTTGTGTGGGTTCAACAGACCACAGTGGCACGTTAACTCTCTGGAACATTTCTTCAAGCAGAACGTCAATCTCCTTTATGTGGGTCTTCAGGTCGGGTCTTTCCGTCTCCTCTATTGATAACCATGGCGTCTGCACCATCGCTGCTCGAGCTGCGACTTCTGAAGTCCCACCTGCATAACCTGTGTTGACAAGGGCTTTTCGATCTTTGCGCTGGGTGAGGGGGAATATCTCTTGCAAGGCTTTGACCTTCTTTAGGTCCTGCTGGAAGTTTTCCAAGCTGGACAAGAAGATCACCCAAAGTCGTTCAACCTGTTCTTTGTCCTCTTGTCCTTGCTCCATTTCTGTCAGCAGAGCTAGCAGCCTCCGGTGAAGCCCTGAAACATGAGTCGATCAAGTCAACTCTCCACAGTTTGAATGTTGTGTAATTGAATATGGCCAGCTGATGTGCAGAAAAATACTGAAGGGAGAATGTGAAATTTCTGCACCGCTAGCATCACCAAACTGATTCCCTTTTATTTTTTAAGTACTTGTTCTGCTTGTCTTTTTGTTTCTACTTGTCCTGTCTTACCTGAGCATATTTTATGAGCTACTATCCTGGTTTCCTCCAGCTCCTCTCTAAGGAAGCTCCCGTCAATGTTGCTCCCCAGGGAGGTTGCCATTTGCTGGAAGCAGGCTGTCACTTTGCTCAGGGCGGCATGTGCCCGTTCACTTTCATTCACCTGCCTCTTTCTGGTCTGGATCTCCACCACTGACTGTCGCCAGCGATTCATCACCACTTGTGTTGTGACCAACCTAAACTTGGCAGAATATTTGAGTTATTGTTGGTCTTACAATTTGAGAATGGGTCTGGCCAATTTTTAACTAAAATAATTTAAATGATAAAGTGGAATAGTTTTTGTCTTAACTAAATGTATGAAATTTTAAACTTTTTAATTTATATTTTACTTTTTCTAATCTAATCTGTAAAATTAATAGACCTTAACCATATCTTTTTACACTCATAAATGAGTTGGCTTTCATTGCAAACTTGTGCCTCTTGTTTTAAAGTGGTTTTAAAAACAAAAAGTAAAGAGTGTTCTTATTTTTCCTTCTAATATCATTTTGATATAAGTTCAGACTAAAGGTTCAATGTGTTTGCATTTGTATACCAAACATTTTACTAAAGAAAAAGGCCACTTACAGTTAACTGAGCCTTAAATATATCCGTGTGTTTTCATAGCCCTCTGAAACTTGCAAGCCGTTTTGACAGTCCTGTTTTCCAGTGCGATTACATCCGTTTGAGACACTTCTGCCAAACTCCTTGTATTCGTATGCTCACCTCTGTTCTTTTTTTCCAAAGCTTTTATAGAGGCCGCTCTTCAGGGACACTTGTTAAAATTAGGCCCAAACCTTGCAGTCCATGTTCCCAGAATACCTTGCGTTGTAGATTATGTCATAGTTCTTTCTTTTTCAGAAAAAAAAAATGTACAGCATTGGGAGGACAAGATTTTAGATCAAGAGATCCATGCAAAATGACTTTGTGTGTGCGGTTGTCTGTATATATATGTGTGTGTGTCTGATAATGTGTGTGCTGTGCACAGTGGTTTCTGTGAAGTTAATTGTCCACAGGGAGAGTGGTATGGTATTGTGGAGGAACAGACGGGGATCCTTTAAGGACTCTCTTGTGATTACTTGGGCTTGTTTGAAAGCGGTGTGTAGCTTGATGCAACACGTACGCTCCCATGGGTTAAGTCTCCTGAGCAACACAAGGATATTAGTTCATTCAGTTAGCAAAACAGCAAAGCTGTAATAGGTACTCACATAATTCCTTAGTCATAATTAGAATCTGCTTCACTCAAAATCGTGATGTAGGAGGGTATTCCTCATATGGTTCATTAATAGCTATTATATTTTAGGAGGTCAGTTGCAAAACTTTTGCAACTGACCTCCTAAAATATAATAGCTATTAATGAAAAAGCAATGTATCCCTTTCTTGTCTTTTCCAAAACTATAATCTAGCAGTCTTCAAATATGGTAAGTGCACGTGATAGTTTTATCTAGAATTGTGTTAGATATGGAAGAATCTTTATTGAATATCTAACAGGTGGCTTTAAAGTATTTGTTCATTCTCATAGCAATGACAAACACAAAATCACTTATTTTACATATACATTACAGCTTGGCCATTGACGTGCCTTACAAAGGCAACTAGGAACTTCAACGAGAACATTGAGACAATGATTGAAATTATACCACAGATAGATAACAGAAAATGAACAAATTCCTCTAGAATTATTGAACACATCCTGTGGTTTCCATATTAAAGTGTGGAAGGACTTAATTCTCTGTTGCATGTTATTTATATCACAGTTGTTGAAGACCCATTGGGTGAGCTATATGTTGTACAAAACCACAGCGTTCAGATGCAGTCCAAAATCAATACCTGCAGCTTGCGTTGGGAATCAAGCATTGGCTGCTAAAGACATGTATAGTTGGCCCTGCATAAAATGTGAGGTGATTTACAAGGAGTTCACTGGTAGATGCTGGTATAGTGAGGCGTGGTGGGAAAAATGTTGTGTCTGGGATTAACAGATACATCAGTCATTTGGCTTTTGTTCTTTTACAGGTCTTGCTAGTATCAGCCCAGTGATCGTAGGGTACTATGTGGCGATTGCCTCCATGATCTCGTGGCACAAACATTGGCAGAAGCCATAGAATACGCAAAGGACCAGGGTGGAGGGCACCAAGCTGACCAGGATCACTCCCATCGTGAGCTGCTGGATCATCAGCAAGTAGATCCCCAGTGGCAGCGAGCTGAAGTACACCAGGCAGAGGAAACCCATCAGAAAGCGGGGAACCGAACGGGACGTCCAAGCCCGACATTTCTGCACGGGCAGGTGGCAAGGCAAGGAGTCCAAACTGGCTGGCCGATACAAGCGCACCATGTTCAGCATGCTCATAGATTCAGAGGACTGAGACTCTCCAGGGACTTCCATGATTGTTATGACGAGGCAATCGGAGGAGCTGTGGGCCTGCTCTCCTCCACTCAGGCTGTTGGGCGTCAAAAGGACCTCACCGCTGGGTGCGGTACCACTCTTACGAGCCCGGTCCTGGTAAGTCAGAATGGCCAGAATGTTGCTGTCGTCTTGAAGAAGCCAGATCTCCTCGTCAGGGACGTGAGTCTCGTGGCGACAGAAGGGGCAGCTGATGATGCTCGGAGAAGAGTCCAGCTCCACCATCTTCTTGAGACATTTGGCACAGACGCGGTGCAGGCAGCTCAACACCTTGGGCTTGCGGGCCCGGGTGTCAAAGCGATTGTAGCAGATCTTGCACTCCAGTTCCTCTACTGTGTAAATCACAGGCGCCTGGGAGCTCTCGGTCTCTGAGTCGGACTTCTGGCTCATCCTGAGAGATGAAGTGTGGCAAGAACCGGAAAGCAGGTGCGAATGTTCAAATTAAGCAGATTTTACTGCGCTGTAAAAGCAGCACCTGAGCAAGAGTCCTTGGTAGCCTTTGTTTTTGCTTTGTGTTTGTTTTTTACCAAAAATAATTGCTTAAATTCATTTTTACAAGAGCTTACAGCACGTAATGATGATTAGAGGTCCTAACAGAAAGCTTAACATAGTGTACATGTCCATGATATGACACCCTGATATATTTATGACAAACAAATTATGCTAAAGATACAATACAGAAATTCAGTGCATGCTAAATGCGTATCTTCATTCACTTTTCGCATGCAATTCAGAAACTTGTGTGGGTTTTTCCAGCATTTTTTAGAGAAAGGCAAAAGATAAATAAATATAGTTGACACCAGAGAGGTTCAAAAAATATTCCATAGCAGGGCTTGTCAAGCGTCTGCCAATTCCTGTGAAATCAGAGTCTGGGTAAAGTGCATATTTTTGTGTTGTTATCCATAGTTGATTTTGGTATGAGGTGGAAGAATCGCCTTTTCAGATAAAGTCAGCAGAATCATCCTGAAAACGGATATTTTCTTTCAGTATTGGCTACACTTGATTATGACCTTCAACTATGAAAGCTCATATTGTCCTTGGAGTTCTTGAAGATCTTTGTTCATCCTGCAAAAAAACAGAAGAGACAGAGGTTTTACCTAGGTACAATAAGAATGCAGTTGTTTCAAAAACATCAAAATTTATGTTAACACTTTGCAGCAGAAATGAAGAATGCAGCAAAATAGCTTGACATCTACTGTAGACTTACCTTTTGTGAGTAAAACTCCTGTAATGTCATTGAGCCAGCACTGCTAAAACCCCCTTATATTCATCAAGCCCTTCCTATCAGGTGTATAAAAGTGTCAACATAAGGGTGGGCGTGTGTGAGCATGCACACTGCCCTCCAAAAACAGTTATAGTTGCCCCTCCCAGTATTCAAATTCATGGCCAATCATTGATCATGGATTTTTTAATGAAAAATTCTTAAACTTGAACCCCAGATATTTGGTTACATCTTTCTAGATGTTTTATTGATCAGAGGGGACGTTTAAAGGAGATGCTCATACGTGCTCACCAAGCATAGGTGTGTCGAAACCATTCAAGCGAAGGCTGACGGAGGGCGTATAAAGTTGATTATACGTAATTAACTCCTCTATTTCCTGATTCCCTGTGGACGTGACTTACTCCAATCGACAATGAGAGGCAAACAAGTGATGCAAGTGGATGTTAACATAACAAGAGCGTGGCAAACATGCAAATTTAATTTCCCACAACGAAAAATTTCATTGTTTTTTTCTCCATCTCTCTTTCCATGTCTCAAAGCGCAGGTTGTTAGAATTTGAAGCCGGTCTATAAATAGCATGCGTACGGCGCTAGAGGATACAGCCTCTCCCCCCCTCCAACCTTGATAACTGTGATAAGGACTCTCACACACTCATGTCCAACAGTCGAGGACGCAGAGATGCACTGAAATTATGACTTTGACATTATATGGCAGCTTGTCTCTCAGGGTTCTTCAGCTTGGTCACATAAATGGCAGAAGACACTCTGTTGAATAAAAGCCAGTGGGGTCAAACATGACATCCAAGATGAAGTAAGAGGAGCGAAGGTTAAAAGAACGCTACCGTCACACAGAATTTATTTGTCATTAAAACGGCAGCGAGTCAATACATGCTAAGGGCACATCTACATTTAGCTGAGTAATCAATGCCTTTGCAGTGGAATATGTTAACTGCGTTCTACTTCGGTTATGGCTGCAGTTTTCAAGTGGCTTGTAAATAAAGGTTCTTATTCAGATTAGTAATGTGCTATTTTTAAATGCAATTTGTGTGATGCTGAAATTCAGGGGCTGGATCTGCACTTATGATAATGCTGGCTTTAAAATAAACATTGGCAAGAAAATCGAGTGCGTGCAGCCTGAAATGGCAAGCATATGCATCTGCCTAAATTAGTTAATGCTTCCATTTATGGAACACGTCTTTCACAAACATGTCAAAGTGGTATTAAAGAAATATTATATTCATAAAAATTTGCTGTTTGGATTTAAATAGGCAAATGCTTAAGACTCTGATTAGATTAATATTGCAGTGATTATTATGTTTCTAGCATGTTATATAGTTCTTCTAACCCTAATTGATGGATTGTGTAGCTTTTCATTTCTTAAACAACCATGTAGGAAGACGCATCACGGCCATATTCCAGGATGACAATGTCAAGATGCATCAGGCTCAGATTGTGAAAGAATGGTTAAGAGGAGCATGAAGAATCATTTTCACACATGAATGAGTCCAGACCTTCAATTTATTGCAAGTCTTTGGGATGTGCTGGAGGAGACTTTAAAGAGTGCTGGACTCTTTGACAATACAAGATCTTGACCAAAAACTGATTCACCTATTCCATCAGATCCAATCATAGACTTTTAAGCATTTGCCCAGTTTTATATATTTATTTAACTAAAAAATCACTGCAGCATTACAGTAATAAAATGTCATTATAATAATGGGAACTACTATAAAATAATAAGAACCTCCTTGACTCAAGTGATAAGAATTATGAGGGGGGACCAAGAAAAAATTGCTTAATTGTCATGATTATGTCAGAATAAAAAAATTCTTAGCCCTAAAATAGGCTTAATTGACTTAATGCAAAAATATTTTTATTTTTATGTTTGGGATGAAATTGAAGTTTGGGAGATTCACTCTCAATCCTGAGGTCTGTAATGAAAAATCTATTTCTATCTGTGTAAATCATTGTCTGTTCAGGATGTCTGAGTGTCAGGTTTCTTAAATAACTGAATTTGAATAGTGAAATGATGAAAAGTATCAGTTGGTGTCATCATTTTGCTTTGGTGACCTGTAGTGCCAGTAACGACAGGAGATGATTGCGTCTGTGTGTAGGCTGTGTGAGGAGCGGAAATAAAGATGCAACGGGCGTTCACAGGAAAACACCATCTGTGTCCTGGTGCTGTGGGTTACATAAATAATAGCAGCTCACCTGCCGGCTCCAATGTTTACGTCAGCCTTTTGAGGAGCATGCAGCCCTTCTGAAATGCTTCCTATTTTATATGTTAGTTGGAACATATAATCCTTCATTTTCAGATATTTTAATTAAGTGCAGTCTCTAGAGTATTTAACAACTTCATGTTTAGTTTAAATAAGATTTTAAAAAAGAATGATGATAATGAAGCTCTGAGTTAAGAGCCTAGATGCATATGTTAAGGATCACTGATCAGTCATTAAAGTCAAACTGGTGATTCCAGGCTGACAACAAACCAAAGATGACTGAAGTAGTTCAGTTAGATTAGATATGCTGATAAAGCCTATTTAATAGCAAACAATAAAAGGGCATAACTACATATGGCCTAAAAATGAACAAGAGTACACCCATCTGTTTCTTCTTTTCAGATGAATTAAAATTCATATTGAGCAACTCATGAATGTTAACTAACCTGACCGTTGAAGATTCATTCAGGTGTTGAAAGCGTTGATTGTCAGTCCGACAACGTGAACAGCTTTGAGTAGAACGTGTTGTAATCTCTAATTTATGGTAATTACGACCAAGACAGGAAGGTTTTTAGCGCTAGTGCAAAAAAAATACACATTAGATTTGTAACTGATGTTTGAGAATTACAGGTGTGTAAAAGGGCTGAAACTAAATTCTGCAGGAAGGTAATGATATCCAGGCAAAGGACTGATCTAAAACTGGGAGAATTATAAAATCATCAACACAAAAAGCAACAATATGCACTACCAGTACTAGATGTAGAATCAACAAAAATAGCAAGTATGACAAGGTATTTAATGAGCAAAACATGTAGGATTGGACTTCTATCCATTTTATCCAACAGGATCCCTTCTGAAACACCACTGGCACAAATTTGATGAGGCTAAAGGTCAAGTTCATCCTCAAAAGCGTCTCTTCATGCATCAATGGTAACATTTCTTCATTTTCATTGTTATTTGCTATCTTTCCTTTACCAGTATTAAATTAATGTTAAAGCTACAATATGTAATTTTTTTCACCTCTAGGGGTCGCTAACCTCTTACAATAACAAATGACATATAATTCCAGCGGAATTATGGAACTTGTCGTCAAGCTAATGGATCTAATAAAGTTTATGTATGAGTGAATAGATTGATGTTTTTAACATGACTGTGTTATGAAGCATGGCACGATCGCTAATGAGAGACAGATATCAGCGCCACTCACGAGTCCCGCGGATATAAAGGAATAAGGACATTTAATTCTACCGAACTGCCCGCGAGTGCTGAATTAATACCCGCACAGGTCAGTTTATTAGACGAATGAAACGTGAGGTAATGCAGCACTGTTTCACTTGGTCTAACGTTACACTATCACACTAAACTGCATTTGAGTGTGTTGAAAGTTATAATGTTATTCTATGTGTTGGTTTGTCTGTATGAGACTAGCAGTAAGCTAGATCAACATTAGAATAACATACAGATCATATTCTATCATTTCATCATGTTGAGCTATATAACATTGATTAGTTTTATGTACATTTGCTCACCTGTCTAATAAAGTACATGCAAGAGCGGCGCTTCTGTCGAGTCAAAGTCAGTCGCGGACATGGAGCTCTCGGCATCTCGAAAACGCCACGCTGATATTGATCCTCGTTTTAGTTCTCCTTTTGTCCCAAAGTCTGCTTGCCATGGTCCATAAAGTTTGAACGAAACAACAACAGCGTGAGCGTGCCGCTAAATGTAACACTGTTGTCCACGTCTGTCGCCATGGTTACTATGGCACTACGAGCGGAAACCAGGGATAACGCGGATATTACGTCATTGACAGGCAACAAGTGAACAGGGAGTCCGGGACGAGCCATTATTTAAAATTAAAATTTCTCTGAAAGCAAAAATCTTTGGGAACTTTTGGGATATTGTAAGTACACAACTGCAGGAAATATATATCACCGTGCAAGTGATTTTTGGATATTTTATTACAAAATTCTTACATATTGTACCTTTAACTATTGGCAAGATTTTAGAAAGGCTGCATTACAACAGTAATAACAATAGTTATTTGGCCCATATTTTATCAGCAGAAATTAGTTTTATAGGATTATGGAAATATATATATAATGTGAACTGCAAAATAAGACCTTGGATATATATAAACAAAGTCAAATGGGTGAAATTGTCAAAAAATTATCTTAATTTTGTTACTGAGTTCAACATCTTGACAGGAATGAGCCAGCAATGCTCCTACGTTTGATTTCTGTGAAAAACTAGAGATTGCACAATACAGGTAAATAAATCTCTTATCAATTCATGTTGACCAGTAATTTAATTTATGCCAAGACTGACAGCAACTCATTGCACCCAGCAGAGCCATCCGGACATCAGCACTAAATGTACCTTGTCTTGACAACTGAACGGAAGGATATCAGACTGTGATGAAGATAAACTACTATAGAAGCATTACAGATGCATTTTCAGATCTGTTCAACACGTTAGAAGAGATGCTATTAGTATATTGTGCAACCATATCTTATCCATTTACTTTTTTGTTATAGATACAGGTATAGATGGTATCTTTTGAAGCAAATTTCCTTTTGTGACTGTGCCTATGTAGAAAGCTCACTACATTTTTTTTTTTTTTTTTTGTAGTTGTTCCTAATTTTGTGTGACAGCTCAGTGGTGATTTCACATGCGAGTTAGCCATTCTATCCCCTCGAGCGCAGGTTAAAAAACCCACACAGGTAATCAGTGGCCTAGTTTAGAGTCCTGGAGGAAGGGGTACATCTACATGTGGACCCAGATTTGAGATATTTTGTAAAGCCGGCCACTGCTTGAAAAACATCAACTAAAAGTCGTAAATGATCAACCTGTTCTCAAGTGACCGTTGGGTTTTGGCTAAGACGTGCCTTTTTGCAATCAGGAACATTGCCAGGACTGAACACTGTTGCCATAAATAAGTATAATCAGGGTTTTGAGGTGCAAAGCACTTAGAATCGTTAAATCTTTTGCACGCTCTCACATGTTCTTCGTGAAAGCAAGTATTGAATCCTTTTAGACAATTATGTTGCTCTTAAGCATCTATTATAGTTTTAATAATATGTTTGTGTCTTGCATCTAGAACTGACCCTTTAAAGTGGCAGACTCTATTAATGATGGCGTTCGAGAGGCTTTTTCAGTGAGGTAATTACAATTCATCCTCCACGTAAGACATTATATAACATGCTAAGACTCTTTCTCTCCCTCTTTAGTTCTCTCGATGACTGTATTCACAGTTCATTAGTGAGGAGTCTGATACAGCTAGATATCATGTAGGCTACTCAATACAATACCTCTTTAAATCATTCAAACAATTATTGTCAACTGATTTGCGCATACTGTAATCATTAGGCTAATTATGTTTGGGTACAGACTCTATTCAGATGGGAGAAATATTTGAACAATTTTAGAGTCTATAAGTTAAAATATCAAGACTTATGAGATTTGTACAGTGCATTTGTCCTATAATGAGCCAATAATTTTAATAGGAAAACCAATATGCAAATTACATTAGATTACATGAGCTGTTTATAAAACCATTTAAGTAAGATAATGTTTCATAAAATTAAGTAAACCAATAAGATTTCAACAACAGTCTCAGCAATACTTTGCATAATCTAGATTCAAATATATGTATTTAGCTAACGTAGATCATCGCTGGTCCAACAGGTATTTTTATATTTATCGTGAATTTTATGAGATCAACAGAACAGCCTACTGAAATTGGATAACGTCTCTAGTTTTTTGCAATAAACAAACACAAGTAGTAGCAAGCTAATCACATAAATAACGATATCTGTCGCTGTGTATCGTATAATGTTTTGTTATTGCCGATTTTACATTGTTATTGCCAATTTTACATCGCTTTTCTAACTCATACGTCGTTTTAATATTTAAATGACAGCTCGGATAAATGTAATTAATTATTAAAACAAATTTGTCACACGTTTTCCTTTGGAAAAAGTCGCGTTTCGGCGGCGTCGTAAAAATGTCCTTCGAATGCGTCGCGTGGAATGCAAACGTGATTATGGTTGAAAACCCATATAAACATTTGATGCATATTAATAATTTAACGAACTGAATCACGGTTTATATAATAAGCTGTACGCGTTTATAATCCGCAGTTATCGCAATGACACTCACCCTCAGGTACTGATTGCGGCTCGTCGTTTAAAGCGTCGTCCCTCCAGTCTGATATAGCAGTCGTCCATTACCGCCACATTTTCTTTTTCTCTTCGCTTTATGGTGAGTCACAGACAATCTTGAGGTCCTATCTGTCCGACCACAACTGCTACATCCCCCTCATTGCGGTAATGCTACGAATTCAGAAACTGCACGGATTTCTCCTCAGTGGTTGCTGTGGCAACAGGAGCCAGCGCGCGCTCCGACCGGTGTCCACTCACTGAACTAACGCGTTTGACTTTCTCTTTACCGGACGCACGTGAGCGCTGCACTGCGAAGACAGGCTACTTTGACGCGAATAGATCATTCTAAAATTATTTTTTAAATGCATTTTTTTAAATACTCATCAAGCACATATTAAATATACTGTGCTATATTACTAGCCTAATTAATTTGTGTTTTTTTATTTTTATTTCATGTAAGGTCATAACAGCAGGATTTAAAGAAATGCATCTTATTAATGTGTCATTGTGTGGCATGATGTGTCATTGTGTGGCATGCTCTTTTGTCAGTGTTACACTTGGGAACCAGTAACACCCCTGGCAGTAACACTTATTGAATCAGTTAACATGGCGGATGACACAGCAAAAACAACAGATTAACAACCTATTATAAAATGCATAGGGCAACGTGGGGGGAAATGCCCCCCTTAAGAACAATGTGCATTTACTTTTAAACTGTAACATATTTAGATTTAAGTTTAGCATGTGCAGGATGATGATGCATCCGCCAATGTGTTATCAAATATTAAAAGAGGGGTAAGAACCCCACCCAACTCCCCTGGATAAATGGTGACCAAGTAAAAAAAAAAAAACATTTTGTAATCAGATTTTTTTTGTGTGTGTGTGTCATACTGTCTAAACTGTTTGGTTGAAGCATGTAAAATCACATCATTTGAATCAGTGTTTTCATAGCTTCTAAAAGGCAAAGCTAGTGTGTCACAAAACAAGCTAACATAGCAAGTTCATGGCTGTTGCAACTGTCCCTTATCACAACATTGATGTAAAACCTTGTCATAACAAAATTATAATTTTATGTAAAGAAACCATTTTAATAGTAAGTTTAAGTAAACCGTTTTTAAGTAAAAATGTGACTAGTATAAGTTTGATCTGTGTTTTCAGTATGCCACAAGAGAGGAAATGTACAACAAATAGGAGTGTCCCTCTGTTCCGATGTTAACAGCAAATATAATGAAGCATAAAGGCAGGACACTGAAGTCTGAGGCAAAACAAAAGACATTTGCCACATGACCTTGCAAGAATATATTCCAACATTCACTTAAACACAGTCAGCTTTCACAGAATCAGTATGTTATTACATTTCAGTGTGTTGATTTTGATTTAAAAAATATTATTGTAGATCAAATGTATTGTAATAATTTACCAAAACCCTTAATTGTTACTTGACAATGTTTTTCCCCTTTTACTAGTTTTTGTCTTTATACAGCAAATTTAACTTAGTGAAGACCCTGTCTGTGCACAAGTAAAATAAATACATTTGAAAATTATGTTAAAGAATGTCTTTATTACAATGAATGTTACAAGTGCAACCCCCTCCTTATGGGGTCAATTGCAACATTTGACTTTGTCTATTCAAGTATAAATTGTACTTATATTATCATATGTTGCAGCATTGTGTGTGGGTGGCTAAGAGATGTGGGTAGGCTATAGGCCTATTGTATTAAATGTTGGCTTTCCAATACAAACAGTCTCTGAGAAACTCAAGAAGTGTTTCTCTCTCCCCTCTCCCCCTACACGTTCTCATGCAGTGCAGTGGGATGTGTTTTAGATGCGGTGTGTACTATATAGCCTATATATGCCAGACTGCTGTCACTGCTTGAAATGCCATATCAAGTAAATAGTCCAGGAGATGGAGCCATTGTTGTTGCTAAAAAACCCATAAGGTGGCATGAGGATGGACAGGTGTAAACGGCAGGAATCACTGTAAAAACAAAGACTCGCATCATTTGCATCTGCCATTCTAAAAATATCCGTGCGGCGCCTTTAAGAGTATAACAGAGAATAGATCTCATGCTAATCGATGTATTCAAATAGACTATACCTGTAGACCTGGTTAACCTAGTTAACCTAAATAATTCAGGTTAACCTAAATCATAAAAGCCCAAATCTTAATTCAAACGATAGGCCTACATGCATTCGTTCTTGTAAACAAGTAGCACAATGGAAGCATAACCTAGAGTCAAAATACGTTTTACTTTACACATGAATTAGATGCACAACTCATTAAGTAACTATTTCATTTATTTACACTTATTAGAGTGTTCTTCATCTCTAAGAACCATTTTCTATAACATTCTGACCAAATAAATCGTATACAATTTTGGTTTATTATTAGTTTAGGTCGCAAATGTTTCTGAGGGAGTTTCTTTTCTAACAGGAAGCTGCTCAGAATCTCTACCGCTCTCACACGCCATCGAATCATCAGTAGAGCTCAAGCGCGGCTGACTGACAGTTCGTTCCGTTGCCTTAGAAACTAGCGTAACTATCGCTATAACCATTCATATTTCGCGGACACTATCGTGGGATTGATTAATTGCAACCTTTTCGTTTTTTTTTTTTTACTTTTCAAATAACTTTTTTTAAAAGGGGCGTTGGTTTGAAAACTTATCCAATGAGTAATTTATACGAAAATATCGACGGTCAAGAAGAACTGGACTTTCCATTACTTTTCTTGTACAATCAACCTGGCGGCGACTTAACGTTACCTCCAGATGACCAAGGTTAGTGAATATCACTAATTGTTAATCATAATTTTATTTAGACCTTTCCTCCCATAACAATTATTTTCCCTATCTTCTTATAACTTAGCCTAATTATTTTAATTGTATACAAAGTAAATAATTGTCTTTGTATTAGTCATTTATCTTACAAAAATAGTAGTATGATACAGTAATGGTACTTTATCATACTATGGTGCTGTACGATTACCACATACTATGATACTCCAAGGTAATTAAACGAATAAAATATTACCGTCATAATAGGCCTACTGTACGTTAACATTTACGGTCACATTTTGCATTTCCATTTTGAGTTGGAGTAGAAGATGCATTGAGTTCAAAAGTGGGTTACACACATTATGTGAAACCAAAGATGTAGTGGAAACTTTCGCTGCAGCTAAACTGTTTTGTTTTCAAGTATTAGTAAAGAAGAGCCTACTTAGTTTACAGGAAACGTTCAGAATTTTCTGTTCTAAATATTCAGTTGGTTATAATGCTATATTCACACTGCTAAAACAGGGTGAAATGACTAATAATGTGTTTTCCCGTTTGTTTGTTTTTTGTAGCTGATGACTCTGGCGTCCCCTCCAAACATGGCATTCATCAAGACCCTTCACTTTACGGTGAAGAGTCCATGTCCCAGCTTTCCAACCATTTCCCCACCGATCTTCTCACTTACGAATCTGATCTCAGGCAGTCTCTCGGTCACACCGCCCACCCTGGAGCCATCCAAGGCAACCGCCCGAGAATTGAGATCACCTGCCCTGACCTGCACCACCATGACCATGTCCTCACCAACCCTGTGAACATCAATCGGCCCATGCTCACCGTTCCAGGGTACGACATGCCCTACAGGGAGAACCAATGCCTCAGTCCTGCTAGTAGCACCTCCTCTACTAGCTGGCATTCAGATGGCTATTCTCCAGGAACGTACTCTCCATGCGTCTCTCCCGGAGGTGGTGAAGGAAGTCTGGTCGGAGTGACTGAAGCCGATCTTTGCCCGATGATGCAGGCCATCCAAGCTTCAGGTTCTCCCAACACATCTCCTCGCACCAGCATCACAGAAGACACCGTCCTGGACCGCCGCTCATCCTCTCCACGTTCTCGCTCGGCTTCTCCACAGGGGAAACGCACCTACGGTCAGACTCAAAACCTCCATTTTGTCCGAGACGAGCCCGCCGAGTTCTATCCACTGGCAAACTTGGAGGATTCCTTGAACAACCTCAGCAGCGTGACAAAACCAATCCCTACTAAGATCGTCAGACCTAATCTAGAGTATTCTTTCTACACGGAAAGCCAGGCGAGCCAGTTCCCAACAATGACGGAAGTGAAAAAAGAATTCATTATGGAATCATGCTATTTCATGCCTGCCAATTGGTCCAGTCAGGCTCTCGCAGGGGTTTGTAGGTATGAAATAACCGATCAATAACCAATCAGCCAGTGAAAAAGCAACAGTCTTGCATTTATTCATTTAGCAGATGCCTTTATCCACTTATTAATGAGGAAAAACACAATCAACTGATTATAACCAGCACCACAACCCATAGGAAATGAGATTTCCCAATACATCTGTTATTTCTCCCAGCAGCAATGATATTAAATGGAGAGTCATATTGGAGACTTTTGGTTTCCCAAATTTTGAATTTTGAAAAGGGCCTCAGTTTTACATGTGTCTCTTCTAGAATCTCAAAAATATCTCAAATTGTACTCAGATTTATCAAAATATCAAAAGTCAGCAATCTCAATATAAACTTATAATACATTTATAATCAAATTCTCCAAATATTAATGTAGCTGAGCTGCTATCCATATTCATACTCTTACTGCACGACTAGTTCATCATTGTGTCTATTTTTATTTCTTCTAATATAGTTTGGGAGAAACATCTGAGACAAAGTCTGAAAGAGCAACCTTTGAGCAATAAGTTTCATTTGGGAAAACCAGATTTTCAAAGTAAACCAGAATAGTGCAAAGATTAAACATCTACAGTCCTGGTCCACATGGATTTTTATTCATAGATCCTCCGGCTTATAATTAAGTTAGTAAATGAGTGATCTGTGATGGTTATTGTGATTGACTAAACAGTTTCTCATCTCTCAGTATGCCAGTGGCTGCGTTGCCTGCGTTGGACTGGCCTCTTCCCAGCAGCAGTGAACAGTATGAGCTCAGGATAGAGGTTCAACCCAGACAACACCACAGGGCCCACTACGAGACCGAGGGCAGCCGAGGGGCCGTCAAAGCATCTGCCGGAGGCCATCCTGTCGTTCAGGTAAAATGAGGACAGAGCTGTGTATTTAGAAGAAGCAAAGCCGTGGGAGGGCGGAAAGGTTGGTTTTGTTTGTTTCTTTAAGTACGCGTGGGGAGGGAGTGAATATGACAATTCTTGAGAATCGCTGTGTGTGAAAATGTGCACAAACGGTTTTGTGCACATTTGAAACTGAGATGGTTGTCAGTGAAGAGCTTGATAAGACAAACGAGGTGGAGACAGATAGAGATAATGCAATTATTGTGGTGATGTTATTTCCCTGTTACGGCGTGAAGTACGGTATCCACGTTCAGGGAAATTAGCTATCGCTGTGCCAATTTGTCATATCATCTACACTGACTAAACCTTTCACTCAGCTTGTATGCATATCTCCCAGAGTATTAGCATCATTGCTGTTGAAAATGAAGACAAAAAGTGTTGTGACTTCATGCATACACTAAAAATAAGCAGATTTAAAGACACTGAGCAAACATTTTCATTTAAATATCCAGTTACAGGAAGTTTTTGTAATGCAACCTCAATCACACATTTTTATGTACAGTGTATCTTGTATCACATATTAGATCACCCTTTGGTTGTTAGAATAGTGTAAAGCATCTGTAGATATAAACTGGTTCATAAACCGTTTCAGTTGCGAGGGTACACCGGGACGGAGCCGCTGGCTCTACAGATCTTCATCGGCACTGCTGACGACAGGAACCTCAGACCTCACGCGTTCTACCAGGTCCATCGCATCACTGGCAAGACCGTCACCACCAACAGCCAGGAACGAATGTTGAGCGGAACCAAAATCCTAGAGCTGCCACTGGAACCCAAGGAGAACATGAGAGTTGTGTAAGAAGATAATGATAGCATATAAAGAAGACCGGGGCTAGTTGTCACGTGTGGAAATTGTCTCAAGCTCTGTATCTCAGTAGCTTTGAGGTTTTGAGTCAAATATGTACAAATTCTACAAATGATAGTGTCCTCCAGGTTAAGTCAACTCACCTTTATCTATAAAGCGCTTTATACAATACAGATTGTTTTAAGGCAGCTTTACAGAAATAAAGAGGAAAATAACAGAATCGATGATGCAAACTTCATGTAATATTAGACAAATTCAAATTCTGCTGTAAAGCACCCCTGTAAAAGACAATAGTGTCTTTATTTAGCTCAAGTCAGTTCAGTAACTGTAAAGTTAATCAGTTATGAAACAAGGAGCTCTACATAAGGCAATAGTTTCATTATTAAAATTCAGTTCAATAACAAGTGTTGATATTGCAAAATTTGTCAATTATGAAACACATTTTATTCAGCTATAAAGCAGTGGTTCTGCAACTTTTAAATTTGTTGCATCGTGAACAGTTTAGTACTTCATATTTGTTTAAATGTAGCTGAAAATCTTTTAAATAGCCTATAACATGCATGATGCAGGTTCTTATTATGACAACTTCATTAAGCCAAAACTTGATGGTATGCACCAGAAAATACTTTCAATTATAAACCTGCAGAAATATTCTGGAAAAAAAGTGACAAATAGCCTCCACTATGTCTAGTTTAAGATAGTAGATAGTTTCTTTTCTTAGAATAAAAAAAAAAGTTTAAACCAGAATTGATAAAACTTGAACAGGACGTGATAAAAGATCCAGTGTTTTTTGAGTTTTGCATGCTAAGTCTATGTCTATGTTAGAGTTGACTGTGCTGGTATCCTGAAACTGAGAAATGCCGACATTGAGCTGAAGAAAGGAGAGACGGATGTGGGACGAAAAAACACCCGAGTGAGAATGATCTTCCGTGTCCACGTTCCTCAACCCGGAGGCCAGTGGCTCTCTCTCCAAGTGTCCTCACAGACTATTGAGTGCTGTACGCATTGTAACTTTTCATTTCAAACTCATTATTTTAACCATACATTTTTATGCACGTTTTTGCAGAATGTGCACTTGCAAAATGGTCAAATATCATATTTTCAATATTAAATGCATGAATGCCTTGGGTTGTTTTACAGCTCAAAGGTCGGCCCATGAGCATCCAGCGGTAGAGCGTCAGGACGTGGACCACTGTTCGGTTCTGGGTGGACTGCAGATGATCCTTAGGGGCCAGAACTTCACTTCAGAGTCCAAAGTCATCTTCTTTGAGAAAACGCATGGTGAGTAAAACTCATTTTCGTTGAGAGGGTTGGTCACACTTTTACTGATTTTAAGTGTAGTGGTTAACCAATGGGTATTTCAGTGGCTGTTTAGAGAGCAGAGAGGTCCAAAAATTATTCAGACACTTAAGGCACATTTAAAAATATTTGAACATTATCGCATTAGATGATAGACTAAAATAAATGGCTGTTGATTTTATATTCTATTATCCGATGCAATAACATTAAGACATTTTTAAGTATCCAGATCCTTTTGTTCTAATCCATATCATGTTATAGGCTATTTGAAAGGTTTTCAGCTACATTTAAACTCTGTATCTCTATACTGAAAGACACACAAACGTCTCTATGTCTACAGTTTCAGTGAAAACGAATCTGTAAAGGTATACATTTAGATAGGGAGATCCTAATCTCATTTTACATGGATGAATAACTTTCAAAAAAGTTTACAATGGTGGAAGTTGACCTTGAACAACTATTTTTGTGCTTTAGCGTGTTAACAGCTCCAACCATCGACATAGAACTCTTTTAATATTTGACTTCTCCAGGCACTATCAGCCATCTGTGGGGAAGATTAGCATATGATTTGTTTGAAGTCGTATTGATGTGCTTTGCATATGCTGAGAAAAACGGTGGTCCAGGCTGAAGCTATGAAGGTCTGGGTTGTATGGTAGATTGCAGTCTGTATTGGCCAACGTTTGCAATAACACAAGAGTGAAAAAAAAAAGATAAGCCTTGCAAAGCTTGCATAAACATGCGTATTCCCGCCAGTTTGTCTGTCAGTGTTTAAAGACGTCAGAAACCTCAACCAACACCTACGCACTGTACAAAACGTTAATTCTAGAACTATGTTTATTGGTAGGTGATATGAAATACTTTTGGGAAGTTGTCAGCTCCTGCAGTGTGATGTGATAAACTTTAAATCTAAAACTACTTTTAGAATTAGAATTTAGAATTTTAAAACTAGAATTATTATGCACGCAAGTTTAATAACTTCATATTATTTGAGAGTCTACATAAAGGAAAGTGAAACATTTTTGATATAGCATTTTTAAAACCTATGTTTTACAAAGGACAGAAGACACTTACATTGACATAATATGGAAGTAGATGCATGAAAATAATATAAAATTGATTAATGCAATAATTAATTAATAATTAAAAATTGATAAATGCAAAACCAAGTAAAGATTTAAATTCAATAAAATTAATTGATTGATTTTGGGGGAAACACCAGAAATGTTCCAAAATGTCTTTATTTGTGCCAAAATGGCAATATTTTGAGTGCCAGCTGAGTGAAATCTCAGTGTCACAGAATGACCATGAGGACAATAGCATATATCAGCCGTGACTCACATTGACATCCTATAGACACTGCCTACTCTTTCTGACGCAAGCAAAGTTTTTAGCAGCACTTTCCATTTAGGTTTGCAGTGTGGTGCGAGAGGATGTGGTTTGCTCTGCACAGATAGCATCTACAAGCAGAGTCTCTTTCCTTTCCTGTACTCAAAGTGATGGTTGCAGAAGTCACACAACAGGAGAGTGGGAGTTTCATCCACTATGCATGAAACTTTCTCTCTGTTGCATATGTAGAAGTCACGGACCAGCTATTTGTTGTGGCTTTGAACAATAAATAGTGCGAATACACAAGGGCGTGTTTTGAAAGAAGTCCCTTATGCTCACTTACATTGTGAAATATTATTGCAATTTAAAATAGCTGTTTTCTATGTGAATATATTTTAAAATGTAATTTATTCCTGTGATCAAAGCTGAATTTTCAGCATCATTACTCCAGTCTTCAGTGTCACATGATCCTTTAGAAATCAGTGTAATAGGCTGATTTGATGCTCAAGAAACATTTCTGATTATTATCAATGTTGACAACAAGTTGTGCTGCTTCATATTTTTATGTAAACAGTGATAAAAAAATATTTTATGAATAGGACATTCAAAAGAACAGCATTCATAGTAATCTTTTGTAATATTATAAATGTCTTTACTGTCACTTTCGACCAATTTAATGCATTTTTGCTAAATAAAAGTATTAATTTCTTTCAAAATAATTAGTGCAGTGTAAAGGCCATTGCACACAGTCAGTGAGTTTTTCGTATTCGTGATTCGGTGGCTCTGAATTGTCAAAACAGCATTCAAACTGCTTGCTACGGATGCGAAAAACGCAGAAAATTAAGGATGGCTGGCGCGAAACAGACGTTCCGAAGCTTTGCGAGATCCCGAAGCAAAGATGATTCGAAACACTAATCCGAAGCGTGATTCAAAACACCCACGTCACGTGACAACGGCTAAATGAAGCGTCTAAGTGTTTCATCAGGTGGAGTGCTCCGCCGAATCAGGGTTTCATTGATTGGTCGGTTCGGGAACAAATCACACAGTATAAAAGTTTTGTCAACGCATTTTCATATCGTGGGTTTTGTGAGAGGAGTTTGGTTTTGAGATAGCGGATTTTTGGTGATATAGCGACATTTATAGTGCGATTTGTTTAGTTATATTTAGGATTTAATTTACATTTACACATTGACTTAGAGACACACAGAGTACATATAGTGACACATTAATAGATGCATTGATAGAAATATATAGGTATATATATATATATATATATATATATATATATATATATATATATATATACAGGTCCTTCTCAAAAAATTAGCATATTGTGATAAAGTTCATTATTTTCCATAATGTAATGATAAAAATTAAACTTTCATATATTTTAGATTCATTGCACACCAACTGAAATATTTCAGGTCTTTTATTGTTTTAATACTGATGATTTTGGCATACAGCTCATGAAAACCCAAAATTCCTGTCTCAAAAAATTAGCATATTTCATCTGACCAATAAAATAAATGTTTTTAATACAAAAAAAAAAAGTCAACCTTCAAATAATTATGTTCAGTTATGCACTCAATAGTCAATACTTGGTCGGGAATCCTTCTGCAGAAATGACTGCTTCAATGCGGCGTGGCATGGAGGCAATCAGCCTGTGGCACTGCTGAGGTGTTATGGAGGCCCAGGATGCTTCGATAGCGGCCTTAAGCTCATCCAGAGTGTTGGGTCTTGCGTCTCTCAACTTTCTCTTCACAATATCCCACAGATTCTCTATGGGGTTCAGGTCAGGAGAGTTGGCAGGCCAATTGAGCACAGTAATACCATGGTCAGTAAACCATTTACCAGTGGTTTTGGCACTGTGAGCAGGTGCCAGGTCGTGCTGAAAAATGAAGTCTTCATCTCCATAAAGCTTTTCAGCAGATGGAAGCATGAAGTGCTCCAAAATCTCCTGATAGCTAGCTGCATTGACCCTGCCCTTGATAAAACACAGTGGAACAACACCAGCAGCTGACATGGCACCCCAGACCATCACTGACTGTGGGTACTTGACACTGGACTTCAGGCATTTTGGCATTTCCTTCTCCCCAGTCTTCCTCCAGACTCTGGCACCTTGATTTCCGAATGACATGCAAAACTGAGCAACAGTCCAGTGCTGCTTCTCTGTAGCCCAGGTCAGGCGCTTCTGCCGCTGTTTCTGGTTCAAAAGTGGCTTGACCTGGGGAATGCGGCACCTGTAGCCCATTTCCTGCACACGCCTGTGCACGGTGGCTCTGGATGTTTCTACTCCAGACTCAGTCCACTGCTTCCGCAGGACCCCAAGGTCTGGAATCGGTCCTTCTCCACAATCTTCCTCATGGTCCGGTCACCTCTTCTCGTTGTGCAGCGTTTTTTGCCACACTTTTTCCTTCCCACAGACTTCCCACTGAGGTGCCTTGATACAGCACTCTGGGAACAGCCTATTTGTTCAGAAATTTCTTTCTGTGTCTTACCCTCTTGCTTGAGGGTGTCAATGATGGCCTTCTGGACAGCAGTCAGGTCGGCAGTCTTACCCATGATTGCGGTTTTGAGTAATGAAACAGGCTGGGAGTTTTTAAAAGCCTCAGGAATCTTTTGCAGGTGTTTAGAGTTAATTAGTTGATTCAGATGATTAGGTTAATAGCTCGTTTAGAGACCCTTTTCATGATATGAAAAAATGTGCCATTTTGTTTCGAGGCTTCGAATCAATCCGAAACCCGTCTCCACGGTGACACCTAGTGGTCACTTGCAGGTGTTGATCTGAAACAACCTTTACAAAGAGCTAATAAAAAAATGTGTTTTTTTTATTTTTTTATTATTATTGTATTTTTGTAATATATGAAGCTTGTAACCTGTAGTCTCTTCACATTGCATAATGTGATTTTGGTCATGAAAAATGAATATTAATAAAAATAAATCAAGCCACAATGTCTCCCTTTCTTATAGATTTTTATTCAAAAATATTAATTTCTCTGCTGTTGAAGGACTCAGCCTACTTCTTTTTTTACAGATAATTTCTCCAGCCTTTGAAAAAATTCTCTCACAAGGGACACTTGTTGCTGGCATACAAAGATATTTTTTAGCTAGGACATACAAATGAGGAAAGATTACTGCTCTCTCTTTCCAGTAAGTTAGAGGATCATGAGTTCTGGGCAAAAATGCATCGCTGAGGTATTTTTTCACTTCCACTGTGGCATCAGCTGTAGGATTGTGTATCATCTGGGTCTCACGGATACGATTGTCAAAATGTTCCCATAAACTGTCTTGTGTTTCAACTGGTGTTGATGATGATGGGCCTGATGTTGACATTTGTGGTTCTGAATTAAAAGAAAACGGCAATTAGTAACAAATCATAAAACAATGCATACCTTGCTTAGATGGCCCAGCAGTGTCAGTAGCAGGCCTTGGTACAGGGGGAACACTACCATCCTCTGCACCCTGCAGAATGGCAGGATGAATGCTCCTCAAATGGCGCATCATGGATGATGTATTGTTGCAGTAGGCTAGCTGCCGATCACAATACACACATCTCACTTTATTTGGGGTTTCCAAATGGAAATGCTCCCACACCACAGATGTACGGCATCTCTTCTGTGGAGCCTCCATTTCTATCTATCTATCTATCTATCTATCTATCTATCTATCTATCTATCTATCTATCTATCTATCTATCTATCTATCTATCTATCTATCTATCTATCTATCTATCTATCTATCTATCTATCTATCTATCTATGTATTTTATATGTAGCCTATCTATCTAATAATCTATATGTATCTATAATATATGTATCTATCTATTAATATATATATATATATATATATATATATATATATATATATATATATATATATATATATATATATATATATATATTTCTATCAATGCATCTATTAATGTGTCACTATATGTACTCTGTGTGTCTCTAAGTCAATGTGTAAATGTAAATTAAATCCTAAATATAACTAAACAAATCGCACTATAAATGTCGCTATATCACCAAAAATCCGCTATCTCAAAACCAAACTCCTCTCACAAAAACCCACGATATGAAAATGCGTTGACAAAACTTTTATACTGTGTGATTTGTTCCCGAACCGACCAATCAATGAAACCCTGATTCGGCGGAGCACTCCACCTGATGAAACACTTAGACGCTTCATTTAGCCGTTGTCACGTGACGTGGGTGTTTTGAATCACGCTTCGGATCAGTGTTTCGAATCATCTTTGCTTCGGGATCTCGCAAAGCTTCGGAACGTCTGTTTCGCGCCAGCCATCCTTAGTGTGAACCTTCTGCCCGTCTGTATCCGTGCGAGTTATATTTTGTTATATTGAAAGTAAAAGTTTTGAAATTGGAACTTTTTGACTTCATCTTCTTCTTCTCCCTGTACCACACCCGTGACAAAAATAAGAAAATATGATGTTTCAAATATTTATTGTTCCCATGCATGTTTTTTTTTTCTATATTCAAATGCCTTCATGTATTCAAATGTTTTATTGTCTTAGTTGACTTACAGATATGGGAGGCGGAGGCGCAAGTTTACAGAGACAAAAGCACATCTGTAAGCATTCAAACTAAAATAATACACAATGGTCTTCAATATTGGTTTTTAAAAGTTTAATGTAAGTTGTGTTCCTATCAGAACCTGCTGTTCTTGGAAATCCCTCCATATCGGGACCCCAACATCTACCACCCAGTCAGAATCAGCTATCACGTGCTGAACGGGAAGAAGAAATGCAGCCAGCCTCAAAACTTCACCTACACACCCCTCTCAGGTGCAGCCTTCGGTTCCTTTACCATCAAATAATCTCGTTTATGTGGCTTTTTTGTTTTAAAACTGATCCAAATGGTTTGGATTTCCTTTCCAGTGCCACAGATTAAAGCAGAGCCGGTTGAAGAATACCAGTACACACAGTTAGGCTGTCCTGTGCGCCCCATCATGGGCGTTTCTCCTCCCTCTTGTCATCTTCCAGACGGTTGTATGATGCCCACCGGCTCACCGTACCAGCGACATCAATCTGGCATGTATCCTGGTGTCCCACAACACCACCTCGAGCACGCATCCATTCGCTACCAGATGCCAGGAATTCTCTCTGGCTCCCCGGGTCATGCTTCATGTATGGGGGCCACACACAGTGTGACCTCACTGTCTACGTTTGTGCCTAACGCCTACCAGCACACCATAGCAGGTGACAGCGTCCAAGCGGCCGCCTCCTTATTTCCCACCCTTGATGTCTCCGAGCTGTGCTCTGCCGGGGCCAATCAGAAGGCGTATGGCTCGAGGGCGTCCCCCACCACAGGCAGGTCCCCACCGGCCCGAAGCCATCAGCAGACATACCTGCCCGTACAGCACCAGAGGAACATCAGTCCTGTCAGAGTCACCATCAAGCAGGAGAACCTGGATCAGGCCTATCTGGATGATGGTTTGTGGGCATCATTACTCTGATCATTTAGTGTTTACAGTCCAACCAAAAATGATTCAGACACCAGATATTGTTTTAGTAGTGGGTGCAGGACACTATAGTTCATATATCTAAGTGAGGACAGCAAATGGAGTAAACTGACATATTATTCCCAAAAATTCTTCATACAGTGACTACCAGTAAAATTTATACAAATTTGGGACCAAAAATGTATTCAGACGCTTTGACCTGACCATAATTTGCTGAAGTGTTTTTTCTTTAATTGCTAATGCGACCTTTTTACACCACAGACTGAACCACATTGCTTGGTAATTGGTTGAGCTAAACTGGTATTATCTAATTGTGTAGTTAAATTTAACAGCTGACAGATATTCAACAGAATTCATGTGTGAGAGTCTAACAGAAGGACGGACAAAACCAGTCAAATATCAACTGATTTAATAACTCTGAGTTCTTGTCATATTTTATTACCATTTTCTAAACTATAGCGAATAAACTGTGATAATGTGAGAAATGTTGAAGGTGTCTGAATAGATTTTGGTTTCACTGTATAATGTGATCAATTCTAACACTTCAGTTAGAATATTACAGTCGGGTTCCGGAAGTAAAAATCATATTGATTTTCTCGTAAGGGAAATGGATTTTGAACAATAACTTATAAACTTTTCAAGACAGACTTACTGTGAGCTACGAGATTGTTAACTGATGGTATTTGCTTATTTTTTTAAAGAAGCATGTTTAAAAGCTCAAATCCTGCTGAGCAACTACATTACACATGATTCTGCAGACAAATCTCCTCCAATCACAGAACATGGAAAAAGGCAAATTGTATCAAAAAACAATTTGGTGCTCATCCACTCCCATGAAGCGCTGTGAATGACAGAGGCAGTCTCTCTACGCTCTCAAACTAATATGCATATTATATACAGGTATACAGTACCAGTCATAAGTTTGGAAACATTACTATTTTTGAATCATTACATTAATTTGTTTTTGAAAGAAGTCTCTTCTGTTCATCAAGCCTGCATTTATTTGATGGAAAAATACAGAAAAAACAGTAATATCATGAAATATTATTCCAATGTAAATTTTATTTTAATATACTTTCAAATATAATTTATTTCTGTGCTGAAACGCTGAATTTTCATCAGCCATTACTCTAATCTTCAGTGTCATATGATCACAAATCATTCTAATCTGCTGATTTATTATCAATGTTGGAAACATGTTGTGCAGCTTAATATTTTTTGAAACCTGTGATACTTTTTTCAGTATTCTTTGATGAATAAAAATTTAAAAAGAACAGCATTTATTCAAAACAGAATGATGCTGAAAATTCAGCTTTGCCTTTATTTTAAAGTTTAAAGAAAACCATTAGCCTATTTTAAATTGTGATATTTCACAATATTAAATTATTATTATTATTATTTTTTTTGTATTTTTCATTAAATAAATTCAGGCCTGATGAGCAGAAGAGACTTCTTTCAGAAACATTAAAAATAGTAGTTTCCAAACTTTTGACTGGTACTGTATGTATATGCTATATATAAATATTTTAGTAGTTTCTTATTTATCCTTTGTTTTAAATTTGTCTTTTGCAATGCTTCATGGAATTGTAGTTCTTTCTCTCATTAAAGCTGTTTAATACACATTCTTGTACGTTTGTCTTTTTAAATGATTTTCAAATACTTTTTTGCTTCAAATGTTTGCAAAGTTTGAATAGCAACATGCTTAAACAAAACACCTTAGTTTTCATTTATTTGTTTTTTTAGTTATAGACTTTATCTCACAGTAAGTCACACAGACACTGGAGCTGTTTATTTTAAGAACCATAGTTTGTCACAATTTTTAATCGCTTTTTAACTTTCATTTAAATTTTAACTTAAATATAGGATTTTATATGGCATGTCACTGTTGTTGTGTGTTGATGGCAGATATTCAGTAGTTTATTTCAGAGGCCACTAATGTATGCCACTCTTATCAGGCCAGGGGGTCATATATGGGTCAGTGCCTCAGGTTCTGCCAAAGCCTGTTAAATATTGAGCTCCAAGCAGACCTAAAACACACACGGGGACAAAGAGGACACACTATTGATCTTTAGTATAGCATTCAATCACAAAAGCACTCTTAAATACACTTGAATGGTGTTGTTTATTCACGTAAAGCCTGGTATACTTGATTTTAAACACCCCACGGATGCAGATTTGTTTGTATCTGCGGTGGATGTTGTAGGTGTTACAAAGAATCCCACCAACGCTTTAGCTTCTATTTCAAGCTGATTATACCTGTAAACACTACCCCTTGCGTCCCCTAATCTAATTTTAGACTGAAAACTTTCCATTTTTAGCCCACTAACTTGCCTCAGCAGAACAACAGGAAGCACAGCCAGATAAAGTGATGAGGTTAAACTCTGTGCTGCCAGCTAGTGGAGGATAGTTACAGTGATGCGCAGACTGCAGTGTCCCAGCGACCTTGCATTCATTCATGTGCATCATAAAAAATGTCTTGATAAAAGCCGGAAGGTGAAAATGGGGCGTCACTAAAGTAACAGCAAATTCTCCCCAACACGTACAGTATGACTGGAGCACAAACTGATGTTTAATCCTTAGTGTTAGAGGTTTGATCACTTCATTAATGCTGTAATAGTAATGCACACTTTATCAAACAGCACGCACTAATGGTTTTATTTTTATTTTTCCTTGCAGTGAATGCTGTTATAAGAAGGGACCTTGTTCATAAAAATAAGCTCTAATGTGGAAGACGGATCTACATCCTCATGAAACAGCATCAGGCCGATCAAGACGTCTTGGCATTGATCTTTATTGTTTTTCATATCTATGATTTGTACACAAAAAGATGATCGCTTTAGACATAATATCAGTGTGTTTTATTTTTGTTTATATATAATGCCTATTTTCTCAAATCATGTTTTTAATCAAAGAGCAACCTTGTGTTACATATTTATCAATGTGCATTTCAAATCAAATGTTTTAAAAGTGGCTGTTACTTTGCATTTTGGTTTGTTCCAGCAAATAAAACTAATCTGGCAGATAATTATTAGCAAACTGGATGCTGATTAGTTAATAGTTACTATTAGATATTCCAACACAGCTCATGCGAGTAATTTCTTTAAAAAAATTTTATCTTTGTGTCCTCAATTTATGTGAGCATTATGAATGCTTTTCTGTAATATTGGAAATGCAAAACAGTTTTATATTTATGTTCCAAGAGCTCCAATTAGGGGATGTATTCATGAAAATATTCTTAAGAAAAAAGTTAGTTATCAAGTATAAAAGTTTTAAATGCACTTCTCAAATACTTCACCAAATAACTATATGTGTCCATTTATTAACACTTTTTAAGTAGCAAGCATCTCTTGATCATGACGATTATCGATCATTTAAGAGATTTAATTAGCCAGATTATAAACATAAAATCTAGTAGTAACGTATTATATATTGATAGCATTATGCAGTAATGCTTACTTAATCCAATTTTAATTTTAAAAACATAAGAGCATTCTTATGTATATTTGGGAATACAACATTTTAGATAATATATAATCAATCTACAAAATATGTTTTTAAAATAAATTACTTTGTAAATATTTTGTGTGCCATTTGAACATTACACCTGGATACTATTATTGAACATAATCACCACATTGTTGAACAATTATTGAATTATCACCACAGAAAGAAACGAGCAGAACAGACAATCAGTTTATTCAGATGAAGGTACTTAAAATAACACTAAAGATTATTCAAAAACACTGATACATATATAATGTGTGAAAAAAACACTGTTTTGAAGTATGTAGCAACATCTGCACTGAAATCAGATGTTATAATGTCTGAACTACACTATCTCGTTGGATCCACATCCTCTAATGCTGTAAGTCAATCCATCATCCGTGAGTTGATCAGATCCACAGCTGAATCCTTACACAAGGTTCCTGCTGCACCTTTAATGTTTCCCTCATTTATATTCACTCAGTCAGGCAGACACACACACATTATCTCTTCTTCTTGCTCTCCTTTTTCAGTTTCTGTCGGATTTGTTGAACGGGTCCCTTCGGCTTGCGGTTCTGCTCAGAGCTGCGGGTGTCAACCGGCTCCGACGGCTCCACCTAGAATTATGAAATACAAAAGAATAAATTCATTTGAATTTTCAAACCCCTTATGGCAAGACACTAGAGCTGAACAGGTTACACATTTTAATTAATAGATATCACCATACTTCCCCAGTTGATTAATCATTACTACATTAAGACAAATGTTCTGCTTTACAAGTTTTGCCTGTACTTAAAAAAAAGGAATATTTTTTGTTACAATAATTATTTTATAATGTCTACACATACATCTAAATAACAAACTTGTGAAAAGATGTATACCCGTGAGTAACACTTTGAAGCTGTAGTTTAAACTTCATGTTATTTTAATTTTTAAAGTGTTTTTTTCTCCAGTTGATGGCAGCAATCTCCATTAAACCATGGCACACTGTCCATGTTATCTCAATGAACAAAAATGAGAAATGTGGATCTTTTTTTTTTTAATGAATTGTACATAAAGTTTTTTTTAAATATATATATCAGCCTATTTAAAAAAATTGTTTTAACTGACTTATTAAATCAATATGCCCCGCGAAGCCGTGTTTTACAGTAAATGTATAACAGCTAAGGGGCGTTGTTAGGCACGACGCAGAGTGGAAAAATGGTTACTCCATAAAAATATACATTTTAATATTTATTTTATTCATAAAATAAACACTAGCAACAAAAAATATAAAGTTATAACACATTCCTCCGCCAAGCAATGTAGTTCCAAAGAGGTTGCCAAGCAACACATGCAGCAACAAAGAATCACAAACGGAGGTTGCGCAGTAATACTAATGTAATGCGGTCACAGGTTGTTGAGTAATTTACAACGGCTTTGAACGCGGCTCGACCAATCAGAATCAAGGACTGGAACTATCCGTTTTATAATGAAGATTTTTAACTAGTGGTGGAAATTGATTCTTTCCAGAGACTCGTTCATTTTTAGTTCGTTCACCAAAATGATTCGTTCAGATTCGTTCACTGATTCGTTCAGTTTTTTTTCCCCATATTACACAAATAAGTCAGCAGCAGGTGAGGCAAAATGTGTTGTTCAACTAACGTATTTACTTGTTACAAAATAAAAACTGATTTGACTTTATTAAAAATGGTGCCCTAACGTTACTCATTAAATGGATAAAATAAGTCTAAATAAGCGATCAAAGTCTTTACACTCTTTTTATCTTTTAAATTACACTCTTTTCGGATGACCAAATCACAAGTGTTTTTTAATTTGTTTGCATACTAGGCAGGCTAGTTAACATTTTATTTGTTTGGTCAGAACGAGTTAAACGAGGAGTTATGTTCTGTATGTAAGATATGAATTGCGCGTGCACAGTACGGATACCTGCGCTTTGCATTCACTTTCTGCTGATTGATGAACTAGATTGACAGAATGGCCGACCTGGTACACGAACTGGATAGCAACCAGTTCGTTCAATTCGTTCACGAACGGGAGATCTTTCTCTCGTTCAGACTCAAAACAGAGCAATATGATATAATCTTTCATTCACGAACGAGATGTATGTAACAGTTCATTTGACTCGTTCAAACTCAAAGCAACTCAATAAAGGGCGTATTCGTTCACTAGATTCAACAAATCACATCCTCCGTCCCCGTATCATACTCGAAGGCTATTGGCTCGAGGTTTAGTCACTCTTTGTCTTTGACAGATGAAACCATAGACATAATAAATTCATAGACGCCCTATTGGCCGCTGGAGCGCACGTCAACGGCGCCGCCATATTGCGGAGGTCAACTTTCCCATACTTCTCATAACGAGAATTGAGAAAAATGCCTGTTTCGTGTGATGCTTGGGGCTGTACAAATCGCCACACAACTGAAAACTGGTCTCGAGGAATTATCTTTCACAAGCAAGACTGAACATTTGTTTCTGGTTGTATTTGGTCATGATATAAATAGTAATAGTAACGTTTAAAGGAGAAAGGCCGCGAAATTTAAAAATACTACCGTTATTGTGTCACGAAATGTACTTTTAATAGTTTTTCAGTCGACAATGTAGTTGCTTAAAGCCGAAATCTGTGGTTTATTTATAAAGATAGCGACTATTTAAAAAATTGATCTGACGTTTTCGGAGTTGTGAGATCCGGGCGCTCAACGACCGCTCAGCGCTCATGTGCCCCGCATGGAACAGCCTTACCTCGGCTAGTGCTTTTGATGTTTGACGCTGGCTCTGATGTCTCTAGTCTAGTGGTTAAACATGAGATATAATTCGTCTTGTGTAACTTATATCTAACGGGCGATATTTGGTCACACAAAAAGAGACAGGGCTGTGATGTGACATTTTATTTTATATAGCCTATGTAGGAATATTTTAAAATATAAATTATTTTATACATTCTCTTCGTTGTATGTAGGTACTTATGATATTATATAATTATACTATTCATTACAATTTCATTTGCTGTATAGCCTACTGTTTTTTTTATTGACTAAACTATTTACTATTACTTCTCACTTTATCTTATATTTACTATTTGCATTGCACTGTAGTTGTACCATATCATAAAGGATCCAATCGGGTCAATCACAGAAAATGCTTTCCCCACAATAAGAAAACTTTATTTATTTAATGTGAAAATAAATTATATCTCAGTATTGGGATCTTCACAATTCTTATCCAAGAATAAAAAGCCAGATATATGACAAGCCTGAGCTTTTGACAATTCGTTATTAAAAAATATATATTTTATAAGTCTAACTATCGAGATTTTAAATAACTAGAAATTGAGCTTATTGTACACCACGTACAAACCACTGAAATCGGTAGATAAATGTTTTTTTGTTTGTTTTTTTTATCCAGAAAAACCGCAGCTCACCGTTTACTTGCATTTGAATACAGTGCAGTCTTGCCCTCAGCAAAATGGCGGACGCGTTGACGTATCGCAGCAACGTTCCAAAGCGGCCAATAAGGCGTCTATGTATTTATTATGTCTATGGATGAAACGGTCCACAGAGCTACACGGTTCATTGAGCTGCGCATGCGCGCAATAGCGGCGCGCAGTGGTGGAGGGAGGAATTTCAGTGAACGAGAAATATGAGTCAATGGATCCCAGAACGAGAATGATTCGTTCACCTAAAAGATTTGTTCAAAAATAACGATTCGTTCACGAACGTAACATCACTATTTTTAACCGGTGTCAGACATCACGACAAAACTGTAATCATATAACTTGTCCGCACCTGTTCGTGGCTCTTGGATGTGGGTATAATTACAGCTAAAATGCAGATGAGTTGAAAAATGGCCCCTAGAAATAATCCATAACGCAAGAGACTCTCGAAGAAAGTGGGTTCGGGAACCTCCGGAGGAGACAGATCCAGATCTGCAGACATGATGCTGCCTGAGAATAAACACACGTTATTCAAAAACACACAAGAACATCGGGCATGGTATTACCATGGTAACGTTACGTCTTCGTCAGACATCGAAAAACAAGTTAGGCAGTGCTAAACTAACTCGTACGGGAGTGCAGTGTTAAAATATCATACATCTATAAATGAAACGCACACAAAACAAACCAGTTACCTGTAGATATAAATCGTAGCCTTTGCTGTGTTATGGAAAATTGGGAATTAATAAAACAGCAGAATCCTTTGTTGTGAGATTTAAGAAAAACACATCCAGTGCTTTGTCTCGAATGCGTTTGAGTTTCTGTCTTCATTAAGCTTTACTGCCTCCTGCTGACCGGGAAGACACATCTTACTAACAGCAGAATGTCAGATACGGTGAGTTTAAAAAAAAATACACTTTATATTTTAATTCTGTATGATTTAAATTTAAAATAATTTATTTTACGTTAATCGGTGCCATTATTCAGTTGTAAATTATTGATCAGAGCACATCTGAAGTGGACGGGCTTTGTCACGTGGTAGCTGATATTTTTCTCAGCACTGTCAGGATTGACCAATCACAGTGAACCATTATCACCAACTGTCACAGTCTGTTTTTATCAGTGTCTTATTTATTTGGTAATATCTCTTGCATCAAAGCCTGGAAATTGGCAAAAAAAAAGCTTTGTGTTAATAACTAAATTAAGGAAGTGTCTTACAAAATACTTATGATCTTTCCAAATCTGTTGGCTACATGCGAATTTTGTGCACTAGAAAAAGAAACTATTTTGCATCTGTTTTTTCACTGTATTTACTCAAGATTATTTTTGATAATCTTGAGATTCAGAAACCTTTATTATTAGAAATTTTGTGAATGATTGAAATTTATATTTAGAATGACAATTTGGAATGTAAAGAACAACATATGATACAGTTATTTATTTTATTTGGAATATGCATAAAAAGGGGGCCCAGAGCCAAATTTTATAAATGACTTTATATGTAAATCTTTTGGAACAAGCTAAAAACAAAAAAGCGCTGAAAACATAATGCTTTGAAAGCACAGGAATTTAAGGTTGTTTTTTTCCATTTCCTGGCAGCTAATGTTAATGTGATCATGTGAGTATGTAACCTCTAGTCTTGTTCTCGTTGGATCAAATAAAGGTCACAAAAAGTGACCCTGTTTAATACAAGGTTTTTTAAAGCAATGTAATAAAAGTTACATTGCTTTAGTTGGTAATATTACAAGTATCCTGCATGTCCCCAGTTTGACAGACAAGGCTTAAATCTAGTCCCAGACTAAAATGTATGTTTAAGGTGTTTTAACTGAAAGCAACTTTCACTGATATATCTTAAAATATGTCAGTGTCATTGTTTTGTCTTTAATGTTTGTTTCTAAGGCACATTTATAAAAGCTACTAGACTAAGGTCTAGCTTAATCTAAGCCCTGTCTGTGAAACCAGGTCTTTGTGTACTAGAAACAAATCCCACAGTAGCCTATATGAATAAAAATATTTAATTAAATCGCCCATCGAAACCTACCGTCATTTCCGCATGCAAGGACTGACTCAAACAAATAATATATTTAAAAGATCTTTATTTCCTATGATTAACTAATCGTGGATAAATCTGCATGTAGACGTTCTATTGGTTGGTTTTCACATTGGTTGTACAGGATGACAAGAATAAGCTACACGAATCGCCAGAGGAAAGGCGTTCTTTTTCTTCACTGGCCGGTGTGTTCGTTTGTAGAAGGGAAATTCAAAGCATGCCAAAGCATCCACGAAAGGAGTCGACAACACTGAACCTCCACACAGGACAAACAGAAAAGGAAAGGAATGCATCAGTTCTTTGGAAGAGTCTTTACACGATGAATCGGGAGTGTTAGGAGATGTTAGTAAGCTGAGATGTTGGCAGTATTGCATTGGGAAGGTCTTTGTGACTATATGATCCCATTTAAGAATGGAAACCTGTCTGAACACAGCGAGGGAAGGAAGGGGCCAGTCGACTGGGAAGACTGGGATTTTGTTGCTTGCACTGCAGAGGAAAACACCAGACCCCTGCAGTTTGATTCACGTCCACAGAAGAAACATTAAGACATTATTCTACATTGGTCCTATTGCGAAGTACAACACACAGAAGCAGACAAATATTCCTAAGTAGCAGTTAGACAGTCCAAGGCTGTTCAACCAAACAGAGAGTCATATAAAAAAATGCAATTATTACACACAACAGACCGAACATTCGATGAGGGAACTGAAGGAGAATACAATAAATATGAGAACAAAAACTATTTATGAGACATTTGAACAGACTATCTTTGATTATTAATTATCCATCTTGGCTTCTATATGTACTTTGATATAGACAAACAATCAGTTGCGCCCATCTAAAATATGGAAATAAAATATTGTCGTTACATTGATTATTCTGAATCCTATAAAACAATGTTAGGAAAACTAAGAATCAAAAGTGTAGTTATTCAGAAAATCATATGCAAACTCTCATCTCAAAAACACCCAAAATTAAATGTACAAAAAAAAAAATTGAGCTGGTTGTTAACTGTACACACACTGTATTATTGCATAATAAAGTCATGCTATTGTACATGTGGATCACCATAATACGTCTCTGACTACGTTTTTGCAAGCAATTGTGAGAATATATGTTATTGAGAAAACATGAGGGCATTACTTTCATACCTGCCAATATCCCTTACTTATATTATGAAGAATTACAAAACAAAACCCGTCTTTGAACAGACAGTTGCACTTCTTTGCTCTCACATCATTTTTGGCTCAAATGCGTGAGGGTTATTATTATTGATTTCTGTTGAGGTTTTTGTTTTCATCCAAAAACGATGAGCTCTTGCGAGGGCCCATGCATATGGCTTCTAGTTTCAGAAAGCGGTTTTACACACTGTACATTATCAGATGAACCTCTGGAAACAACGTTCAGGTCACGTTTCACACCAAAATCAAAAGAAAGAAATATTTCACTGAGAGAATGCAGCATTTTTTTTTTTTTTTTTTTTGCATTGGTATCATAAAAATTAAGCACATTTCCCCATTAAATTATCATTATTTTAATGCAAAAAAACATGTAGTGGCCCTTAAAAAAAGGCTTAATTTTCTTTACGCAAAATACACTATTTGTTTCTTCAGATTTTTTGGTGAAATGTGACCTTGACATGTTTTTGTGAGATTCACCCTAACAAGACATTCCTGTAAATTCACAAACTGAGCATTTTTATTTCTTATTTTCACATCAACAGGACAGAATAAACACAGTGACAAAATACATGTTGACTGGACAATAAAAAGGAAATAAATGCAAATCAAGTCAAACTGACATCACAAGCATGAGTCTAACACTCACGTTACACACAGCTCTTAATTCAAAAGTTGTTTTTTATTTTTAAAAACTCTATATTAATATATTCTTAAATGTCTTACACCCTTTCAGGGCGATTTCATAAAATGTGCATTCAGTGCATTATATCTTTCCTCTACATTTTATTATCAAAATGACAAATGCCACACATACACAATATAATTATGCTCTATCTTTAAAACATGCTTCTATGTACATCAATTTATAGGGACATGCTGTAGAAACCGATTTGATCAATGCATATATACACAAGCATCGCTGGGGATGAGCTGGAGTCGAGTGGATCTGAACGCTTCGGATTGCTTTATTTTATATGTGGGTGAAGTTTACCACACGCCACTTACCATTCCTTTCCACTAAACACTTTGGCATCTCAGAGATAGGAGTTTACTGAATGAACTCGGGTGAGTTTGAGCTCAAGGCAGTGACGTCAACCAGGTATTCAAATGGATGAAATACACAGAGATCATGAAAATCTCTCAAAGGAGTGCAAGTTTCATTTGTATGATCCCAGGAAACATTCACAGCCAGCTTTAGTGAACACGAAGCCTGCCAGATTTATATATGAGAGATATGATCTGGATTTGGCACTGTAATCGCAGCGATACAGTAAAAGAGTGTGTCTATATCTTTACACCGACTATGTGTAAACATGCTTGACTAGTGTGGAATTTAACATTAATGTACAGTATATTGCAACATCTCATGAATTATTAGCCCATGTATTCCCATTTATTAATACAGTCCTATCTAACTGCACTATTACAAAACCATAGACCTGAATCTTCTTTCTTTTGGGCACATAAATGCCAACGTGTCTGATGATTCAACTCTGACCCAAAGGCCTGATTTACCCGCTGACAATGTAAACAACTCTGCCTTACACTAGTTACTTCTCCTGGGATGCTTAACTGAACGTGATCATTGCTTTGTTAAATGTGCAAGTGTGTAGATATTTGTAACATAAACTCAGCATTATTTGCACTTTTGATTCAGCACAAAATTCCTTCCTGTTCATGAGATGAAATAAAAACCTCTTATAACATAAAATCCTGTTAACTAGCTGAAAATGTAGAATAATGTGACATGTTGTAGGGAAATTGCAACAAAAAAAATTATTTTTAGGTTTACTGATCAAAAGTCGTTTACTGATCTTTTGTGCACTTTTGAATATGGACACAAACCGTGTATTTGGCTGGGAAATTTAGGCTGGAAAGTCGAAAACGGTGGGCAAAATTTTATTCTTGCTGGCTACTTCTACTGCCATTTTGCTTCCACAATTTGGGTGCACATTTACATTTGCAAACGCTCTTTCTGACCAAATGTGTCACATTTTTCCATTTCTCCTGCCTCGGTTTTCGCTATGTGGCGAACATGTGATATTGTTCATCTTTTCAAGTATATTCTTTAGAGTATTCAGTGTTTTTGGTGTGAAACAAACTGGCAGCGCGCGTACGGATGAGTGTGGGGTGTCATGCAGTGGTGGGTTGGTTAGTTGGTGGGTTGGTTAGTTAGTGGGTTAGTCAGGCTGAGAAGTGAGAAGTTACTTCTTGGCATTCAGGGCAGCCAGAGCGCCGTCGATATCTTCCTCTGGTTGGAGTGGATGCCACTGGGCGATTGGGCGGCGCGGGTTGGCCAACATGTCGGACCAGTGTTTCAGCGCTGTGCTTTGGGCTTTGCTGCCGATGAAGATCTTCCCAATGGCATCGTTCTTGCCGATCTTGTCGTAGTCGAAGACCGTCACCACCACAATGATTTTCTAAAGTAGGAAAAACAAAAAAGAAAAGACTATAAAAATTGTTGTTGTTTTTTTCAATGTATTATTAAATGTATTTATTGACATAAAATATATTAAAAGTTTATGACTATGAATTAAAGCCTACATTTTTCATATTTAAAATATTAAAACATAAAATCATAATATACAATCAGATATTATATCCTAAAGTATATTCAAACCCAATAAAAAACATTTTTGTGATCATCTTTTTATTTAATTTTAGCACAAAATGTAAACTTCAATTTTGGTATATGCTAAATAACATACTTGCACATTCAGGAATATATATATATATAAAAAAACATTTAAACTATAAACAACTGAGAATCCCTGAAAAAAGTAAATAAAGTATAAATTATAATATATAATCACATACTATAATATTTTAATATATTAAACCTTTGTGACTATTCAAATCAAATTACCTATAAACATTATTTTAAATATTAAACTATTCAATTATAATATATAATAAAATTGAATATATTAAATATTTGTGACTATGTGAATCAAACTCTTCAGACTTTTTAATTTTTTGAATAATATAATATAATATAGTATATTATAATATAATAGTTTAATATATAAAAATATAGTTTATTCTGGTAGAAACTCAAGGGCCGGTTTCACAAAGCTATTTTAGACCAGTCTATAGTGTTAGACAAGTCTAAAATTCGCTCATAGACTAGTCTAATGCAAGTTCGACTGTTTCACAAAAATAAAGACTGACTTAATTTAGACCAAAAAAATTAGACACCTTAACCCAGGCTAACTCAGGTCTAAGACTCTGTTACCTTGGCAACCAGCAGTAACAATCAGTTACAGTACAAACAGCCAAAAGAAAAGGGAAAATGGCTCATAATTTGTATATTTCTTTTTTGGCATCTTGTACCATGTTTTTGTATCTTTTCTGTACGTCTTTAACGCTCTGCTCAACGGTCGGATTAACGCTTTTACCTGTCAATCTTTTTCCAAATTAAACATTTCTTCTTGTTACTACATTCTCCGCTAAATGTCCCTAGTAAAATGTCCTTGTAACTGTTATGCTCCTCCAACAAACACATATTTTCCACTGGGGTAAACTGCACTGAGTGGTTGAATGCACTTACTCGATCCGCCATGTTTTTTGTTTTGAAAAGTGTCTTATTTTACCCAGAATGCATTGCAGTGTAGTCCTACTTAAGATAGTCAGAGTCTTAAGTGCTTTGTGCAACGGTCTGATTTAGATGTCTATCTGAAGTCTGACTATCTACTATATCTAAGCCATAGTCAAAGTCTATCTTTGTGAAACCGGCCAGGTCTAACTGCATAATCTACCTGCATTTGCTCCAGAGGGATCTCAAAGCTGAAGGATTCATTGTAGTATGGGTTCAGTGTGTTCTTCTTCACTGTAGTCTTCTTCTTCTTTAGACGCTTTCCATTCTGCAATAGCTGGATCTTCACATACGGGTCTGCCAAAGGTCAAATGTCGAGTTAAGTGCATCAAATATATGAATAATTTCTTGCTGGAGACTCAGGGACAGGTCTCATATATCTCAGTTCTCACCAGACAAGCCGCCCACGTCCATCTTCTTCAGGTTCTTGGCCTCAAGGATACAGACGGTCAGTTTTCCTGCAGTAGGAACGTAACGCAGGGAGATGCAGATGTCACCAAGCTTCTCAGGCTGTGTGGAAAAAGATAAAAGATATAAAAAAGATATCAATATGTGAAATTGATAAAAGATATCAATATGTGAAATCATGTACAAATGCATTTGAGGAGACCGATTTAATGCATCCGCAACACAACTGCTCACTTTCTTTTCAAATCTGGCTTGGACCAGTTAAAAATCGATGATCATAATATCAGATCATTTAATACTCACCTCCTCTTTCTCAGCGTTTTCCAAGTCTCTCCACTCTTCAATCGGCTGACCCAGATCCAGAGTGTTCATGGGTAGTTTTACCTCACCAATGATGTCGTGTTTGGAGAAGCGGTCATAGTCGTACACACACATGACCAGTGTCTTCCCACCCAGCTCCTCGTACGGCATCTAACATGGAAAACATCGAGAAGAATTGACATAAACAGATTTCAAACAGTTTTTGCTGAGTGATAAATCTGAGTGTAGAACATAATGTCCTTTGAATATTGTTATATAAAGGAGATGTAAACTGTTCTGCCACAGATAGAAAGACAGATAATCAAATAGTACATCTTAAAATATATTTTAGAATTTTTTGAGAAAATTAAATATATTCTTATAAAATATATTAAAAGTCTAAGCCATTTTTAAAATATTAAAATCTAAAATTATAATTCAATTGTAGAATATATTATGAGTTTGTGACTGTGAATTAAGCCTGCTTTTTCATTTTTAAACTATTAAAATATAAAATCATCTTATCTATCTAAAATCAATAATCTATTGTTATTATTATTATTATTATTATTAAAAACAAGCGACTTTGTGAGTCCAAACCCATATACATATCACATAGTATACTATCTTAAAATATATTAAAACTTTGTGACTATGCCAATCACACCAATAAACATATTTTAAATATTAAAATATACATTTATATAATCAAATAGTATAATATATGAAATATATTATAAAATATATTAAACTTTAAACAAAGCCTAATACCGTTTTGTTTTAAACAAAAAAATATGAAAATATATATTTTTATTTACAGTTAATTTTTCTAATCATCTGTGAAAAATAATTTCATGAAAAAACCTCCTCCTCGCTTGGCTTGTTTTCCCGCTCGTACCGTTACGGCCGATCCATTTTTAGAAACACAGGCAGCCGTTCTCACTGTAAGGCACGGGCTTTAAAGATGGCCGTTTGTTCCTGTCCTAGATCAGTTTTCTCAGCGTGAGACTGTGAGACTCTAGCGGTGATCACCAGAGGATCCGCGGCCCCTCCGGAGCTCATTACTGAAACTAAAGCTCATTCGGGAAGTGCTGGAAGCATTAGGACCAAAACGCTGGTGTTGCAGAAAACTGCCAATGAACACTAATGACAGACCAGCATCACTGGAGGCAAATCACTACTTTTGTTTTATTCGATATATGTTAGGCCAGTTAGTTTTATTATATTATAAATAGTTTTATTATTTATTACTTGATTAATTAGAACATATGCCGTCTTTTAGGATGATATTACACATCAATATTTGACCAACACAATAATTGACATTACAATGAGTTGTTTAAAAATGGTAAAAAGCTTACCTTGAAGACAAAGGTTTCATTGAACACTGGGTTGAGGGTCTTTTTGTGCACCTTGGTGTCAAACTTTTTCTTCTTATCTGGTAGGATGAACACTTTAACGTACGGATCGGATGTTCCGCCAGAGTCCATGGAAATCAGGTCGGCACATTGCAAGATTCCAACCGTCAGCTGTGGATAAAAACATAGAAGCAAGAGATTTAATGCATGAAATAATATAGAATCCCAAATGCGATCTCTTTAATATATCAATGAGATTAAATGAAGAGCAAATTTATAACACAATTCTCCTTTGGGATGTGCTCTGAAAGGGCTGTGAAATGTCTGTCAGGCTTTATGCATGAATTTAAATTGAATTATACACTGAAAGTATTATTCATAAATATACTGCCGTTCAAAAGAAATCAATACTTCTATTCAGCAAGGATGCATTAATTTGATCAAACTTTACATTAATGAGATTTATAATGTTACAAATACTCTATTTCAATTTGAAACAAATAAAACTTTCTATTAATCAAAGAATTCTGAAAAATAAGATGTATCACGGTTTCCACAAAAATATGAAGCAGCACAACTGTTTTCAACATTGATAATAATCATAAATGTTTCTTGAGCAGTGAATCATCATATTAGACTGATTTCTGAAGGATCATGTGACACTGAAGACTGGAGTAATGATGCTGAAAATTCAGCTTTGATCACAGGAATAAATTACATTTTACTATATATTCACATAGAAAACAGTTATTTTAAATTACAATTGTTTTTACTGTATTTTTTACAAAACTTTTGTACAATAGTGTACAGTACAAGTCATGACCTCTACTCTGCTGTTCCAGTGTAATGACACTCTAGCAATATCCTGGGACTTCATGCATGTTAAAATTGAATCCGACTGCATTAGGAAACATAATAAGAATAACAGACAGTTCACAGTAATTAATGTTTGTTTAAACTCATTTAGGAGCTACAGCTACAGCTGTGACTCAGCAGAGACTGATAAACACTGTCATTAGGAAAAGATACAGCACTGCATGAGCGCAAACTTTCTCCAAGATCATCCCACAGGGAACTTTTAAAAGATGTTTTAGTTAGAGGAAAAGTACACCCCCCAAAAAATAAAAAGTCTCATGTCGTTCCAAACACAAGCACGCTGTTATTTTTTATGAGCCACACACAACGAGAAATCTTCCCACAAGCTCTTTTCATAAATAATGACCGAATTTAAATGTTAGGGTGAACTATTTCTTTAATTGTTTTTAATTACTTTCTTACTTAATCATATAATTGTATCCAAATGCATCATAATATATTTTAATATGAGACAAGATGAATAACTGGCAATATGTTTCATGGATAAAATAAGAAACATTTTAATCATATTCTAGCATAAAAATGCGACGACATCCTAACCTTGTTATCATTGAAGTCATAATCCAAAGAGTACTGAAGCTTTCCAAGTTTCTCCACTTCTTTTTCCTCTTCCTCTTTCTCCTCCTCTGTCAAACCAGTTTCTCCTTCTTCATCATCATCATCCTGGTTTTTCTGTGGGGCGAATGGTAAACTGTTTTAGTAAGTTGTTATCTGGGTTGAAAGTGAGTCTGGGTCCTGTCTATAAGCATGCCACAAGCTCAGGGCCCGGTCAGTTGCAGTAAAGGTTGGAGAAGTGCTTCTATCAGGCCGGATCTGCTAGTTATCGGCAATAGCGAACTATAGGAGTAATGCTGTCATTCAGGGCTGGATGTTGCAAATGACTCGAGTTCACAATTTTAATTGGTGACACTTTTCTGTTTGCTTATCTTGAGAAGCAATGCTATTTTCTAGAGCTTAACTTCTTCCATAATAAAATCACATTTTGACTATATTCAAATTAGGTACTTGGAAGTACTAGAAAACAATGAGAGGAGCTTTTATTGATATGCATAATTCAGTGTGCAAGCATTTTCTCATCATCAGCATGATAAATTTAACTGTTCATCAGTGATACTCCAGGGAATAAGCGATAAACAGCAAATGTTTAAAGAAGAACAGACTCCTTTGTGCTATTCTGGGCATATGAAATGCTGACATGTCGTTCTTGTGTATTTTTGAACATCATCCAAACTGCAGGAAGAGAGGAAAAAAAATCGATAATGTGTGCAGAACTAATTTTTTTTAATTCCAGCATTATGCAGTGGCCCCAAAAATGTATTTGGACATTAAGTCACATTTCATTAGATCAAGAGTTTTAAATACATTATTACAATCACTACCTATATCAATCTATACCACATTTAAATTATATTTCAACATATCAAATAAAGTGCGTCTCAAATGCCACTTGGTTTGATATTTTGTCATCTAATGCAATGACATTCCGACATTGTTGAAGTGTTTGAATATTTTTTGGGGTCACTTTATGTGAAGATGCTGCATAACAGAATTATTATGTTATATGCATAATATGTTACGTGCACGACATTGTGAGAATTTGGGGCTCAAAAGTTTAACTTAATTTAAAAGAAGAAAATCTAAATCTTCCATAAGGACTGTAAACGGATTAAAGATGTTTTAATTTGCCACCAAACTAAAATTGTCATTCTCAAGTCAGTTCCTAACCATATCCATATAGCAACAAATTAAAGGGCACAGCAGAATATGTGCTAATTGATCATATGTTTTGAAAAAAACTGATTATATGATCATAGAACAAGAGTTTATATGCCAAGCAAAAAAACAAAAACAAGATATTTTATAGCTCTAGATATTTTAAGGTTTACAGCTAGTAAGACATCAGGACTTTCGGTGCAGTTAAAACAGCCATGCCCTTTAAACACATGCATTCAGTGAGTTTTGTGGGTCATCTCTTGCTAACTCGAAACATCTTGCCAGCATTAGTGGGTTAACAATCAGTTATTCCATTCACACCTCCTACACATTTATGTCTCTTTGTTATTGTATTATCATTCTTTTTTTGGTCTACTTAAGTGGGGTTTTCATTCGCATTGTAACTTTCCTTTGTTTTTAATTGTATTCTTTTCAAACAGCAGGTACAAAAGGCTTAAAACAAGGAAGTTACAACAACAGCCATTCCATCCAATCAATCCCACCCACGCGGTGCTAGCACTCAGCGAAACAGCTGTGCCGTTCATCCGTACACCTACCGTAGCGCCGACGCCATGAGCGTCAAGAAACGCGGCGCATTAGACACATAGCGGGAGGAAGGAGAGCAGAGAGAGAGGGAGAGGTTGAACTCACAACACACCAAAATACAGAACGAAAGACAGTCAAGACAGTAAAAAAACACCAAGAGAACCATTTTGAGAAATGACACTGATGTTTAAGACATCTGTATGAATAAACGCTTGACACAGTTTGGCAATTGATTTAAGGATCATATCATGAAATGAGTGTCTTTTCCATATCAAATGATTTCTGAAAGGTTGAAGATGTATATTTTATCAGACCAAAAATTTCTTATTAAATTGCACTATGCCATCTTATCATATTTTACATGCAGAGATACATCCTTATGTGAAAATTAAAGGTGGGGATTTTGCAGTGACACTTTTTGTCAATTATATTGTTGTGCCAGTAGGTGGTGAAAATTAATTTAGTTTTACAAATTAGTCATTGGTTCCTTCACATTCACCGATTCGTTCAAAGTACTGATTCATTCAGCGACAAATACTTGAAACATTCAGCAACTGGCTGCATCCGGAATCGCATACTTCACTACATGTATGTGACAAAAGAAGTATGTCCTAATTCATATAAAGAGGATGCAAAAAAGTGAAGTGAAGCAACGCAACTGACCATGGTACGTCACATGATAATGACAACATGGCGAATATGTAGCATGTCTAAGATCACATTTATACTACATAAAACATACTTTTTAACGGTCGCAAAGTAATTACTTACTCAACTGTTTTTATGACTTAGTCACTGAATCATTCGCTCAACTGATCCATTCAGCAACAATTTAAGTGACTGTCTTTACGAATGATTTGTTGAATCATTTGAAAGGCAACCCTGGAACTGGTTTAAATTAAATTACAAGTTGCAACCATTTTTGCTCAAAGTAACTGATAATATTAGTTACTCAATATTAACATACTGTACTATTAAATGAAGTTCAAAACGTAGGTTCGGGAGGTAAACGTAAACATTCAGTCCTGTCAATCATCATTACGAGCGTACTATATAAGCAGCAGACACCACGTCATCTCATTGACAAATACTTCCGGCATCCCTCCTCCTTCAGTAAATTATCTCTATCCTCTTATGCGCAATTCCATTATAGCTGGGTTTTAACTCTGAGCTCAAGCCGAGCCTCGGGTTCGAGTCTCCTCCAAGGACAGTAAGCCAAGTTAGTTTATTATTATTAACCTTTAAGGCTGAATGGGCAGGCAAACTAGTGAATGTAATATTAACATATTCTGTAATGTTATTTCATTATATAACTATTACATAATTAAAGGCACTAATTTTGTAGAATGATCCTTAAAGCTCCTATCTTTTTATGATCAAAATCACAAGAGAAACATGTTTTGGAACATCCAGTGTACCATTTCTCTTTAAAGAAAACGAAACACTCACATTACTCACAAACACAATAAAGCAAACCATGAAGCTAATCACATAACAGTGTATTATATAATCAGTGTAACCCATACTAAAGTGGTCTGAGGCTTGTTTTCGTTTCTTAATGATGCAATACTAATTTCTGTTGATATGCCCAGTTAATACAGACTTTAATATAATCTAGTTTTAATTCTCAAACCGAACTGATTGAAGTGTGCATCAGGGGTTTTAACTACATTATTTAATGGCGTCATGGTGGGTGCTATTGAACACCGTTACATACATCGCCACCCTGCATGTTCTTCATGTTGAAGCCGTCCTTTCCCTTTTTGCCTTTCTTGTTCTTCTTCTTCTTACAGCAGCATTTCTTAATGATACAGAAGCAGCAGGTGAGGACGAGGAGCGCGGCCACTACAGCAATGGCGATGAGCGCCCATGGAGGCACTGCAGAGCATCATGGGGAAAAAAAAACAAAGAGTTATTCAGACATCAGGTTGTCTCTGAAGGGTCATTCCTTGAGGGTGATATTTGACATCAACCAAAAAAGATAGAGCGAGTTATGACATGAAATGCTACAAATACAAACATGTTTTTAATTAACGTTTTACGAACTGAATTGGGATTGCATGTTGATTTGAGGGGTTACAAGATAATGTTAAGTTGCTCTTTATTGCATTGCATTTCTAGTTCTAGCTACTCAACACTTTGAGGGTCGAACAATTTGGCTAGAATTTAAACATCTTCCGCATAATGATGCACTTCTGTATTGATTTTCTTGATCTAGCGAGACTGTAGAACATCTCTGCAGGACTTACATGGGATTTTATCGATCTCATTGAGGAACTTGCTTTTGATTTCCTCAAAGACATCATTCTTATTGACGGGTGCCTCAGATTCGGTGGAGTTGTCCGCCGGTGTGGAGACGGCGGGGGCCATCGTCATGGTGTGTGACGGGTGCGTGACGCCGAGTCCCGTGGGCTCTGGACCCACCATGGCTTCTGGTTTCTTTTTAAAGAGGTTCCACTTCATAATCTCTGGCTTGACCACTCAGGAACCCTGGAGGAGTTAAAGAGACCAACACACAACTAAAACACAAAATACATTGAAGTCTGGCATGCTTTTTGATCTTACGGACAATTGTGGCTTTCGAAAACATCAGCGCTGACCGTCTGTCATATTGAATGTAGGAAGGGTGCAGTTTTCAAATGCAATTTTCACAGCATATTTTTTTTTATGAGAAACTTCAAACCAGAAGCTGCTTCTTGAATAAATGAAAAAGAAGCTCAAGTGAAAAGAAAACTAGGATAAGACCTCTCAGAACCGACGGTGGACGGCTCTTTTTAATAATGAAATGGATAGCCTTGCATTTAAATAATGAAATAAAGCGTCAGAGCTTCGGGCCGTTAAAGGGTGAAGTGCAAGATAAACGACAGACACTGCAGGACAAAACATAAGACATTTTGTCCTGGGATGCCTCAGTGCTTTTAGCACCAGTTTTCTTTAGATTATAAAACCGCATCAAATCTGTCATGATTCTGCCATCTAGTCCTTGTCGTTCTTTAATTCTTGAGACAGGATCATGACAGACCCATGTTTTGTGTGCAAGCACATGGCCTTTTGTTTGGGCCATGTGCTTGTGTTGTCTCGTTCTCTTGCCCCGCCCCCTTGTCATCCTCGTTTTGTCATTATTGCTTTACCTGTGTCACCTGTTGTTTTATCATTAGTCTCTCTATTTAATCCCCTTGTGTTTGCTGTCTTGTGCCGGTTCATTGTGATTCTCAGTGTGTGTATCCTGTGATACAATACCTGTGTGTAGACCTTCCCGTGAGTACCTTGTGAGGAACTGTCTTGTAAAATCCTGATCTTGTTGCTGTTGTTAGTTATTTGTTTAGTTATCTGTCAAGTCTTAGTCTAGTGTTGTTAGTTTTTGTTTTTGCCCTCCAGCCTTGTTTTGCCCCATCGTGGGTTTTGTTTTCCCTGTTTTGTCTGAATAAACCGTGTTAATTGCATACTGCCTGTGATCGGGTTCATCTCTCCACAAACCTTAACACAAATCCAGCATTATTACTCGCATATGCTTGTATGCCACAGAAATTTCTGCCTCTGATTTGACATTCCCTGCAGGATCCACCTTTAAAATGTCAGATAATATCTGCTGTCACTGCTGATAGCTTCTCACCGCCTTGTGAATGAAAACCTGTAAAGCATTATGACTTTAATGAGGGCAGCTCTGTTGGCAGGTTGTACATTTTACTAGATAATATTTGAAATGAAATGAAACAACAAGAGGATGCTGTCCTAACAAGGAGATCTAATACGTATGGAGGTAAATATGTAGATGAAATGATAAATAAAGGTTTGAGAGTAGATGACAACCAGCATAAACCCGCAGCATGTCTAAATAACATGACTGAAAAAAAAATTAAAGACATAGATTCTGATTAGTTTTACAAACTGGAAAACAAATGATTAACTTTATAATTTCATCGTTTCCCATTCTCTTCATTTTTTTAATAAAAATAAAAAAATATTTATAACAATTATTTAATTGTATCTAATAATTATTACTAAAATAATAAATAACTAATACAATTTTAAATCAAAAATATTTATAAAATAACAAAATTAAAATAAAAAATAAATTAAATGATTGTTTAATATTGAATTTTTTTTTAAATGCAAATGATAAAAGACCTTTTGCTCTTTTTCCTGCTGAAAAATCTTCACCTAAGCAACTGGGAATTTTACAGCCTTCAGTGTCAAAGAGATAAACATGGGAAAGAGAATAATAAGACCTAAAAATGAGAATGCTTTTGATCAAGCAAGAGTTTGTACACAACTGAGTAGGTTTAGATGATCAAAGTGCTAATAAAAAGATTTTAATACACTTCAAGGACACTAATGTATTCTGTAAGTTTTGAATGAGAAAAATGCGTACTTACTATTAGTAGTTGACTATTAAGAGCTTGTCTGGTCGTGGTAGGTAAGCGATATCTAGAGATTTAGTTAGTTTTAGCAACATCAACAAATTGCCCAAATTAAAAAAACTTTGGAAATGCACAAAAGAGGCAAAGTGTTTATATCAGTTATGTTATGCATTATATATGGTCATTGTCGCAGCATTGTCTTCTGCTTTCCGGGATTTTCAGTGTTCTGCTCTTGTATCAAAAAACAACCATAATCAATACTAACCCAAACAAAGCCAGCTATCGACTATCATTTACACTCTGTTCTTCTCTGAAAGAACCAAATGGGTTTGATTTACCAAATGCACATCTCCTTCCAATCCATGCTGGATAAATCTTCAAAATGACAGCATCCAGAGCCTCTACCCCTCAATTCATGCAAAACCAATCTGCACTATTTAGGTGGCAATCACTGATGATACCAGGGTTTGAGGAGCTGCATTGATTTCCTCGAGTAGCTGGACATCTATCCTCTGCAGAGCTCACATGCTGAACGCCACTGACGTTTGTGCTCGGCATGCTTTATTGACTGACAACACCATGTCTCCATCTCTGTTCCCCAATGTGATAAAAGCACCCTTTACACACTCACACACTGATCGTCATGAGGACGCTCGGCCATGGATGGATGGGAGCTGGTGTGTGTGAGGGGCTTTTGATCAGTCTGGAAGGCATGGTCATTTTCCCAATAAGAATTTTTTAAAATTCAATATAGTTTTTTTTGTCTTTTCAATGTAAGTGTTTTTATGTCTATGGAAAAAGCTACTTTCCCAGCAACTTGGTGGATGTCACTTCAGGATTTTGGGTTCTTTGTCAAAGTTTGTCAAAAGAAAAAAATATTTTTACTTTCAAAATACATTAATAGGCTGCTATTCACAGTCACAAACTTGTAATATATTTTAAGATATTGTACTATGCGATTACATATATTTTAATATTTAAGTTAAATTAAAAGAAAAAAGATACAAATATTTAAAGGCTTTGATTCACAGTCACAAACATTTAATACATTTTAAGATATAATAGTTGATTGTATATTATATTTTAATATTTAAAAAAATAGAAATCTGTCTGTCTGTCTATATCTATCTATCTATCTATCTATCTATCTATCTATCTATCTATCTATCTATCTATCTACACTGTAAAAAATGATCGTGATTTTAACGGTAAAAGACTGTAAAAATGCTACAGTGCAAAACCGTTAACTGGTTAACAGAAAGTTTCCTTACTATATACGGTAAATAACTGTGATAGATCTAATGGTACATTTAATGTAATTTTACTGTAAAATACCGTTAAATTTACAGTTTTTGAAAGTGAAAAAGAAAACTCATTGTATAATTTACAGTGAAAAACCATAAATTGACATTCCCACAATTCCCTGCGTGACACTTCACATTTGAAGTATTTTTGTTGAAATAACTATGTTTCTTCATAGTTTTCTTAGTTTTTTCTAATCAGTTATGTACATTAGGGTTTTATGTTACATTTAATGTTGTTAAATTAATGTTTATTGCATTTTTAAAATTTCATGTGTGTTACCATGATGGTGTTTAATGTTTGTGCGAATGACACTGTGCAGCTTCTATATAGTAGTATTAACTTTCTTGTGGAAGAGGTGCTCGTGAAGAGCTTTGATTTATCATGTGACTCTCATCACTGCTGTGAAGATTGTTGGTTGTCAGTGCATTACAATGTTACAAAACAGAAATTAATACTTCAATAGGTCCGTAAATTAACATTATATCAGATAATAAAATACGGTTTATTACTGTAAATTTTAAGTTAAGTCTGTAAAACCAATAACGTTGCTACCGTATTTTTGACGGTAAAGTTCTGGCAACCACAGCTGCCGGTTTTTTACCGTAAAAATTACGGTTTTATTTTTTACAGTGTATCTATCTATCTATCTATCTATCTATCTATCTATCTATCTATCTATCTATCTATCTATCTATCTATCTATCTATCTATCTATCTATCTATCTATCTATCTATCTATCTATCTATCTATCTATCTATCGATACATGCATACATACATACCCAGGAAAAAGATATACTGATAAAATATAACAGTATGAATGCACTGTAAGACACGCTGCCAAATGCATGAAATGTAAAAGTGAATCTATCCTGATATGCTGGGTCTCGTTCTCATTTTGAGCTGCACATGAGAGATGTGATCTTCCTGAACTGCAGACACGAATCATTTTACAGCTCGATCTAACAGAGCAACCAAGACAATCGGACAGAACTGGGATATGCGGCCAGCCGGCGCGTGGGGTTTCACCCTGATTATGTGTGTCTGTGACTGGGACACAAGCTGGATTTGGACATACATTCCTCTAGATCACATCCGACCTGAAAACAGAAGAAATTAGAGACTGCAGAGTGAGAGTTTGCTTCTGTTTGTGTGGAAAAACAAGAGTAACAAATCCCTGAGGAAATCAATAACCTTAGAAACCGCATCTACCATAAGGCAAATCAAATTATAGGTAAAGCTCAAACTACAAGCAGTGATATTTATGTGCTCTGTCATTGATATGCCGTTATTTTATGTACTTGTTAACTGCCTTAAAGACCCTGTTAGCATTCACATCTTCCTGAGAAACATCCTCACACAACCAGAGAGTTTCATAAACGCCTCTTCTTATGAATGGAGACAGAGCATCACATCTGCTGCACTGGCACCGCCGCTAGCATGATGCCTATCCTCACGCAACCCTGATCACATCTATTTACAGTAGTGTCTACACCCGTGGCAATGCCATCTGTACTGAAGGGCCTAGTTATCTCCAGCTCTCAACACCTCAGACTCGCTGCATCTCAACAAGACGCTGTTTCTGGGATATCTGCAAAGGTTTTCTCCTGAGAGGAGATCTGTCATGGAAATCCTCAAAACAGACAGATTATGGAAAAATCAATAACCAGTCAAAATAACCCAGCAAAGCAACACTACCCATCTAAAAAAAAAAAATGGCATAGCTGATCACTACCATATACTGTATGTTGTGTTCAGCCACTTAGACAAAGAAAAGATTGTGCGATTTATGTGTAAGGTTTGCTTTGTTTTTAATATGTGACATTTAAGGACATCTAAAAGACGTTGAAAATTCAATATAATATAAAATAAAATAAAATAACATAATAATTTTTACAGCAGTGTCTGTCCGTGACTAGCTGTACAGAAAATATCAGAAAAGAGAGGAACAGGGACGTGCGGTCAGGGTAGGCAGGGTAGGCAGTGCCTCACCAAAGGAAATGTTGACATTACATTTATTAATTCCAAGAGCTTTATTAATTCACCACATTATTAATTGCATTTATTTTATTCCAAATATTATTTTTTGTAACAAATTTTTTCAGGAATACACATATAATATACTCCTTTTGCCACTGTTTGCTCCTAAAAATCATTGTTTCATGCAGAAAATTCAAGGCCATGGCCATTGAGGCAGAGGTTAGCTGTGCCTCTTTGGTCCATAGACCGTAGTTTACGTAGATTTGCGCATGCGCAGTCAGTTCTCGTGCTGTCTTGAATTATCAACATTGAAGCCTTGTTTATACTCGACGCGTCCGCACAAGCGCGAGTCTCCGCTGACTGCGCCCGCACCTCTCCAAACGGACGAGGCGTTTATGCTTGACGCGCTCGCCGTTGTGCTATTCTGTGAAACGACAGGGGGCGACTCGGAGTAATTCTCCTCTAAACCACCAGGAATCAGCAGTGAAGAAGTAGTTTGCCGTTTATTAGTAGTTTATTAATAGCTGATCCATATTAAAAGAGTAATAAATGCAGTAGGTTTATTATACTTTTTTGTACAAACTAGTTAAACAACTGAAGCCTTATTGAAGATTGTTTAAACCTTAATTTAATCAGCAGGGCTTACTTCTGCTATTGTAGGCTTATTTTGTAAATGTAAGCAGTTACTTTAGACAAGTGCAAACTGGGTGCTTAATGCAAATTTGTTCCTATTCACAAAATGAGAGGCTTTTATGGTCGCCCATCAATGCAAATGTCTCTGTGTATAGAAGGATCATAAACATGCTGGTGCAGACGTACCAGTTCTGCCAGATTCGGCTCGAAGTCGTTCATCTTCGGATGCGGCGCCGCGCGCGATGTTACAAAAAGTGCCGTGCACACCGCCAGGCGAAATGGGGTCTTGCGCACCCAACGCGCACGACCGCCCACACCGCAATTACGTCATTTTGCCGCGCGCACCTTCGCGCTCTTGCGGACGCGTCGAGTATAAACAAGGCTTGAGGCAGAGACCGAGCGTGCTTCATGTCACGTGATCCACACGCTGTCACTCACTCCGCGCTTCAAGCTACTTAGCATCTAGCGGCGCCTAGCGTTGGAAGCTTTCTATGAAGAAAAAGAGTTGTGGTCGTTAACGGGAAACCGTTGTAGACGAAGTCGATGCGTCTATCCCTCTGGACAAATATGTCAATTACTTTGTTGTAAAAGTCCTCTTTGTTGGGTGTATTTCTCAATTTCATGAGTCTCTCCTTTTCAATGGAAATAAGAGCCAAGGAGGAAAGTCTGTTCTGCTTCATTCACGTCAGAGGCGCCCGCGCCATTGGATATGCAGTTGCCGCAGCACAGGCTATGAGCGAGCCATACGCTCATTGTGCTAACGTTAGCTGTGCAGCTGCAAATGCGTTTTACATAGGCTTCAGTTAATCGAGGAAAAGGAGTTTCGTCTACAAATAAAAGTAAGCACCCCCTTCTAAACGTAAATTATTAATTTATTTATTATTTTTAAAACCCTTATATTGGCTTGTGTGTGTTGTCTGATGGTGGACTATAGGTCTGCTGTGCGCTGACACCAAAATGTTCTCTCTTCCATTCCCTGGTGCGCCGTCACCTCTGCCACATTTGTACTGTAGGTCTATCTGTGCGATTATGGTGCATTTCGTAAGGGTTAAAATGTTGTTTTGTAGTTCTCTTTTTTTAATCCTGGTGCGCCGTCGCCAGACGCTCATTGCGTGTCGGTGTGTGCGCCTATAGCGCAGTTTGTAGGAGCGAATAAGCTGTTTTTGTACTTTAAAGCTGTACTGCTGACACAATGTTTTCGGACTGTAGCCTATTCAAATCCTGGTGTGCCGTCACCAGAGTGACCAGACCAATAGTGTGTGTGTGGCTGTCTGTGCGCGTTTGCGCATTTTGAAGGAGTGACTATAGGCTGCTTGTCGGTTCGCTGACAACGCGCCGCCTCCCTCTCTTACTGTGTCCCGCACAAAACATTTGTTTGTTGTATAAGTCATAAGATAGATGTGTCCATTAATTTGATTATTAGATTTGATTGTGCATTAGCCTCACATATGACTGACTTTGCTGTATGCAGGCAGCGATGTGATGATGCCTGATATGAACTTGGGTTGCTACATTAATTGAATGAATGAATATATTAACATATATGCCACATTGATAGGTCACAGCCTACCCATGACAAGATTTCACCGCACGTTACTGGAGAGGAAATATATTAAACTTTGTGATCAAAAATATATATTTATAACGGTGTCTGTCCATGACTAGCTGTACCAAAAAAAAAAGTGTACATTTTGTGTTCAAAAATAAAATAATACATACAAAACAGAAATAAAATAAAAATCTTTACAGCAGTGTTAGTCTGTGACCAAAAAAAGAGGAAATATATGTAAACAATTTCTGCCATAAGAGTGATAATTATTTCACGGACAAAACTTAGAAAACAAACCAGTAAAAAAAACAGTTTAAACATGTATCTTTCAAAGGTTTAATTAGTAATAACCTGACAAATCAAGTGATTCATACACTAAACCAGCTTGGAGCTAAGTGGAAATAATTACAGCAGAGTAAAAACAACTTTCACTCTGTCTCAAATATATCTTGCTCCATTTAAATGTGCTAAAACTAGTAATTGATTCAAATGCGTTTTCTGCAGCTTTTGTAGGTTTGTAAGTAACTTGATCTTTAGTGATTTCTGCATCCATGCCCCACTTCCAACTCACTTCTGAAATCATGAAGGCAAACTCTTTACAATGCAGCAGGAAAAAACGAAAACAACCCCAACCTGCAACTCCCCTCGAAAACAAATACCGAACAACATGAGAAATGCTAACATGCTTTCGGATGGGGTTGATCCGGAGGTGGGGTCTTGCAGAAATGGGAAAGCCCTTACCAGGCAATAGTTCAGTCCTCCCTAATGGAGCCACCCATCCAAAACGAGAGAGCAGCAGAACGCTTCCCAGGCTAGAGGCGCATCCCACGATCCCACAATCCCACGATCACACTCGCATCCGCACAATCTGCAGTCCCTCACTGCAGTACAGAGTCTCGCTCACACACTCCTCACTCCTTCATTACACACAAACCTCCCTCTGCCAACTTACTCTACTTTACCTCACCGTGTTTCATAGTCGCAGTCGCTCTATCGCTACCGTTAAACTCTCTTCTTTTCTTCTGTCCTGTTTAACGTTACTATCTCTCTTCTCGTCCTCTCTTCACCACTCTCTCTCTCTCTCTCATTATGGATTCTGCTCACACTCAGCCGAATGCAGTGTGCTACGCCCTGAACCGCTAGTGGAGGACAATCTCCACTGATCAATGTGTAAAATCATCCCCCCCTCAGGGACATTGTGAAGGTTTATCCTCGGAAATACCAGGGGGAAACTGTCCAGGTGTGCAGAGAAACTTCTGCTGTGTGTGGGAAGGAACGAGAGAAATGGAGAGAATAACAAAAGACAATACCGGCGACAACAGAACATTGCAATTTCTCATGCAAGTCTCTTGAGGCTGGTCCGTAATAAACCAGGAGATGTGCGGTTCACAACCCTAAGAGGAAAAACAAAATGAAGAAAAGTGTGGCGCAGTTAATGTCAACTATCTGACATTTTGCAAGACATCTTTGCATTATGCATCACATTATTATGGAAATATTCATAAAAAAATAGCCATGGTTACAGCTAGTCTAAAATTTCGGGAAAGGGCAGGAGAGCTGGCAGCTATAAATGGGCTTTTTTAAAATAAAAAACAAAAAAAGATTTATGTTTACACACCTGCAATACTCTCTGTGAGCTGAGAACGCTGTGTTCTGTCGTATTTTAAAGCACAAATTGGCACATCGTGCACAAACTGTTCCTGCTTGTTTTTGATGGCTGAATGGCAGGCAAGATCTTTATTGCGTGTAAAAATGCCTAACTCTCTTGCATGAAAAGAGTCAACAAACACACAATCTGAGGTGTCATTCATACCTGTAAAACAATCAGTGCTGCGTAAGTTACATGCCGACATTTAAAACTCAGGTCCTGTGGCAGAAGTGTTTCCTCAGCTCATTTGATTACACACAATGGGAAAAGGGATGAATAAAAAAATATATATGCATGAATATAGATGGATATAAATGAAAGATTCATTGCCCAGTGGGCTTCTGTGCCCTGTGATCTCACACAATAGAGAGCTGACAGCACAGCAGTAGAGCTGATGTCAATACTGATTATTCAGAGAAATTAACAGTGGGGGCGAGAAAGAGAGAGAGAGAGAGAGAGAGAGAGAGAGAGAGAGAGAGAGAGAGATGGAGGGAGAAAGAGAGAGAGAGATGAGAGAGAGAGAGAGAGGATAGAGAGAAAGATGACAGAGAGAGAGCGAGAGGAGGGAGATAGGGAGAGAGAGGGAGAGGGAGAGAGAGGGAGAGAGAGAGAGAGGGAGAGAGAGAGAGAGAGAGAGAGAGAGAGAGAGAAAGATGACAGAGAGAGAGCGAGAGGAGGGAGATAGGGAGAGAGAGGGAGAGAGAGAGAGAGAGAGAGAGAGAGAGAGAGAGAGAGAGAGAGAGAGAGAGAGAGAGAGAGAGAGAGAGAGAGAGAGAGAGAGAGAGAGAGAGAGAGAGAGAGAGAGGAAAACCCTGGCTATAGAGGACCGTCAGCACTGATCAAGATTTGAGAATGGCAAGTTCACAAAAAAAAAAACGATGACAACAACTAAAGAGCAGTGTTGCTATTATTACCTACTGATCCAGAATGCAGCAGCAAGAGAGGTCTTTAATGAGCCGAAGAGACACACGTCACTCCTCTCCTCAGAAAACTGCACTGGTTGCCAATTGCATTCGCATCAGATTCAATGCACTTGAACAAGCACTGGCTCTGCTCCCCTGCCTAAACTCAGGACCCCAGACCCATGTGTCCTCCAGAAGCCTGCGTTCTGCAAGTGAATGGCGCCGTGTGGTCCCATCCCAAAGACACACAACATCACTTTCACAGACCTAACCTTAATTCTTACAACCTGGTGGAATGACCTTAACTGGTGATCTTAACTCAACTGAGTCTTTAGCCATTTTCAAGAAACTGCTGAAGACGCATCTGTCACGGAACGTGCAAGGTAAAAAAGGTGTGAGGACTCAAATGCAGAGAATGATGATTTTATTACAAAAATAAACACAAAGCAAAAACCCACGAGGGGGAAAAACACAATAAATAAGAATGAAACAACTGAACCTTAACATGACGCGGGGAACGGGGAATCACGGGGAACAGGAGACATTAGACAAACGATCCGACAAAGACTGCAAACAAGAGGAGACTTAAGAAGGGAACAAATCAAGAGGGGACAGGTGGAAGAACTCAAACAATAATCAGGTAACGAGGGGGAGGGATCAGACAACGACCAGAGCACATGGCCCAAAATAATAAAACACCCATGTGCAACACAAGACAGGACAGGCATGTGACACTACCCCCTCCCTACGGAGCGGCTACCAGACGCTCCATAAGACGGCGGGACAGGAAGGAAACACCAGGGCGGGACGGAAGGAAACACCAGGGCGGGACGGGAGGGAAACACCAGGGCGGGACGGGAGGGAAACACCAGGGCGGGACGGGAGGGAAACACCAGGGCGGGGCGGGAGGGAAACACCAGGGCGGGGCGGGAGGGAAACACCAGGGCGGGGCGGGACGGGAGGGAAACACCAGGGCGGGGCGGGACGGGAGGAACACACCAAGGCGGGAAGAGAGGGACACACCAGGGCGGGACGGGAGGGACACACCAGGGCGGGACGGGAGGGACACACCAGGGCGGGACGGGAGGGACACACCAGGGCGGGACGGGAGGGAAACACCAGGGCGGGACGGGAGGGAAACACCAGGGCGGGACGGGAGGGAAACACCAGGGCGGGGCGGGGCGGGACGGGAGGGAAACACCAGGGCGGGACGGGAGGAACACACCAAGGCGGGAAGAGAGGGACACACCAGGGCGGGACGGGAGGGACACACCAGGGCGGGACGGGAGGGACACACCAGGGCGGGACGGGAGGGACACACCAGGGCGGGACGGGAGGGACACACCAGGGCGGGACGGGAGGGACAGAACGCTTACTCCTGGGAGGCCAGGGCGAAGCAGACAGTCCATCGGGCGGCAAGGGCAAAGCAGACAGTCCATCGTGCGGCCAGGGCGAAGCAGACAGTCCATCGGGCACCCAGGGCGAAGCAGACAGTCCATCGGGCACCCAGGGCGAAGCAGACGACCCATCGGGCGACCAGGGCGAAGCAGAAGACCCATCGGGCGGCCAGGGCGAAGCAGACGACCCATCGGGCGACCAGGGCGAAGCAGAAGACCCATCGGGCGGCCAGGGCGAAGCAGAAGACCCATCGGGCGGCCAGCGCGAAGCAGAAGACCCATCGGGCGGCCAGGGCGGTGACACCGGCTCAGGAACAGCAGACACCGGCTCAGGAACAGCAGACACCGGCTCAGGAACAGCAGACACCGGCTCAGGAACAGCAGACACCGGCTCAGGAACAGCAGACACCGGCTCAGGAACAGCAGACACCGGCTCAGGCTCAGGTACAGCAGACACCGGCTCAGGAACAGCAGACACCGGCTCAGGCTCAGGTACAGCAGACACCGGCTCAGGAACAGCAGACACCGGCTCAGGCTCAGGTACAGCAGACACCGGCTCAGGCTCAGGTACAGCAGACACCGGCTCAGGCTCAGGTACAGCAGACACCGGCTCAGGCTCAGGTACAGCAGACACCGGCTCAGGCTCAGGTACAGCAGACACCGGCTCAGGCTCAGGTACAGCAGACACCGGCTCAGGCTCAGGTACAGCAGACACCGGCTCAGGCTCAGGTACAGCAGACACCGGCTCAGGCTCAGGTACAACAGACACCGGCTCCGGAACAACAGACACCAGCTCCGGAACAACAGACATCGGCTCAGGGACAGACACAAGAACTGTAACAGTCACAAGAACAAACACAAAAACAGAATCAAACACTGGCTCTGGCGCTGGAACAGGCGCTGGCTCTGGAACAGACATTGGCTCCAGCTCTGGAACAGGCCCTGGCTCTGCCTCCGGCTCTGGAACGGGCACTGGCTCTGCCTCCGGCTCTGGAACGGGCACTGGCTCTGCCTCCGGCTCTGGAACGGGCACTGGCTCTGCCTCCGGCTCTGGAACGGGCACTGGCTCTGCCTCCGGCTCTGGAACGGGCACTGGCTCTGCCTCCGGCTCTGGAACGGGCACTGGCTCTGCCTCCGGCTCTGGAACGGGCACTGGCTCTGCCTCCGGCTCTGGAACGGGCACTGGCTCTGCCTCCGGCTCTGGAACGGGCACTGGCTCCGGCTCTGGAACAGCAGACACTGGCTCCGGCTCTGGAACAGGAGACACTGGCTCCGGCTCTGGAACAGCAGACACGGGCATGTCCAGGATCCGAGCCAGACGCTCCAGATAGTCCGTAAGTGCCTTGGCGGCCACACAAATGGGCATTTCCGGATCTGTCTCAGACTGGGCAGACTGGACGTGTTCAGTCTCTCGCTGGGCAGACGTGACGTGAACAGTCTCTCGCTGGGCAGACGTGACGTGAACAGTCTCTCGCTGGGCAGACGTGACGTGAACAGTCTCTCGCTGGGCAGACGTGACGTGAACAGTCTCTCGCTGGGCAGACGTGACGTGAACAGTCTCTCGCTGGGCAGACGTGACGTGAACAGTCTCTCGCTGGGCAGACTGGGCAGACGTGACGTGAACAGTCTCTCGCTGGGCAGACGTGACGTGAACAGTCTCTCGCTGGGCAGACGGAGCGTAAACAGTCCCTGGCATGGCCCCTCTTCTACGCTGAGTCCTCATTTGGTCGGATCGTTATGTCACGGAACGTGCAAGGTAAAAAAGGTGTGAGGACTCAAATGCAGAGAATGATGATTTATTACAAAAATAAACAAACACAAAGCAAAAACCCACGAGGGGGAAAAACACAATAAATAAGAATGAAACAACTGAACCTTAACATGACGCGGGGAACGGGGAATCACGGGGAACAGGAGATATTAGACAAACGATCCGACAAAGACTGCAAACAAGAGGAGACTTAAGAAGGGAACAAATCAAGAGGGGACAGGTGGAAGAACTCAAACAATAATCAGGTAACGAGGGGGAGGGATCAGACAACGACCAGAGCACATGGCCCAAAATAACAAAACACCCATGTGCAACACAAGGCATGTGACAGCATCTTTTTCGTCAGCACTTGACCCATTAATACTTACACTTACTATTCTATATCTATTTAAAAACATAAAAATAAACTTGCTATGTGTATTGTGCTACAATAACTGTGACTAGTCACAGCACTTGCATATTGTTGCACTATTGTTGATTACTTCTATGCTTTACATAATGTTAAATAGACATTGAATGATTCAATTTAAATGTAGTAAAAAAAAAATGATAATTCAAATATCCTTAATTTAGATGATGTATTACCTTGGCAACTACCTAAAATAAGTACTAAAATTACTAAAACTAAATTTGAAATAAAAAAGCTTATACATAGAAATATTAACAAACATACATGACAAAAGCACAAATTAGTCAAATTAAAATGAAAACTGATAATATAAAAATAAAATATTATTTTTATAATGAATACCATAATATAAATAAATACTAAAATACAACTGCTGAAGAGCAGGTTTATTAATATAATGCCAAAATATGATATCAACAGATGTGTATTTGGCAGGTCAGTTAATCGCAGATAACAGCATTCGCTTGGCCGATTAATAGTGTGATGATAGTTCCATTTAAAAATCAAATGACAGCATTATGAATGGATGATAATAAATATTTTCTCCATAAAAACAATGTTGATGTGAAATTTGAAAGAATTATAGTTAATTATGGATATTAAAATTTGATTAGCTGTATTGGCCACTCTGCTCTCTAGATTTCAGTATCGACATCAGCCATCGAAAAACCCAGATCAGCTGGGAACCAATACATGATATAGTTTAAAAAGGCACATGAAACATGCACGAAATTGTAGAAATTAAACAAACACTTATTTGCCCTTGAGTAAAAAAAATAAATACAAAAAAACATTTAATTGACAAGCAGGCAGATCTAAGAACTGACACATCACAACCTTTCTGTTAAAGGTGCATTGTGTAATATTTCTGAGGATCTATTGACAGAAATGCAATATAAGATCCATAACTATGTTTTCAGTGGTGAATAAAGACCTTGCATAATGAACCGTTATGTTTTTATTACCTTAGACATTTATATCTCCATAACCTTCTATGGAGGTCGACATATTGTGTGGTCATGTTTCTAGCGTAGCCGACAGCGAACACACAGCGCTACAGAGCGTGTTTCATCACTACCTTGAAAAAGAAGTTTTCAGTGGTGTATAAAGACCTTACTTAATGAACCGTTATATTTGTATTACCTTAGAATGAGCAGTTTCTGTCTACACACACCGCGGGTTCCCTTACATTGAAATGCGCCGACATGTTTCTACAGGAGCCCTAAACGGACAAACGCGTTTCGTTACTATGTTGCTCTTCGTGCAAGGAAGCAAGCTTAGTTCAGCGAATAAAACACTGACACAATGATGAACAAGTAACAATAATATTCGCAATAACATATAGTTTTACTGAATAATTAAGTAAACATAATTTCTTAATTTATCCTTGTAAAGAAACATCATTGCTGAACTTCTACTCTCTGCTGTCTCAGACGACGACATATTTTCCTGTCGGCCACCGTAACTTTTGTTAGTTGCAATTCGTAACCTCACCACTAGATGCTGCTAAAAATCACACACTGCACCTTTAATCGGCCAAGATGACAATCTCAGAAACGGCCATATATTGGCAGACCAATCAATCTGTGTGATCATACTCACAGTGTTTATCTGCAGCATATGCAGCAAATGGTTCTTTATGTCACATTTAAGTACATGTTTTTAATACACATTTTTTAAAATGCCAAATATCAATATATCAGCCAATATATCGCATAATTAACATTATTCCCATATGTAATACAACCTCAGTCTGCTGATTTTTGGGAAATCCCCCTTGTGAATATTAAGTGTGTATGTAAAGTGCTGAGGTGGCACAGCGCCATGCATTAACCACACGACCCAGCCAAACCCCGCCAGATGGGGTCCGTCATCATCATCCATGATCCAGCGCTTCTTCTACAAAACCTGATATACGTCATACAGCCAAGCTGAATCACCAATTGGATGCAGCCAATATTAAATTCATAAAGATTTATTCAGACAGCAGCGGTTAGTGAATGCGATTAAATTGTCAGGAAATACAGTAACCCTCAATTATCACTGTAGACATTATAAAGATCATCCTGTCAGCCTTTCAAATCCCTGATGGAAGATATGAATTTCCTGACAATAATCTAACCTACATCCAGCCCATAAAATGACCTATATAGACGACAATACATGAATCTAGCAGCTCGAGTCCATCTAATTAACCCAAAATTTAGCAAAACGTCCCAATTTTAGCTCTAGAGAAGCGTGTGATTTCATACACTACGAATTAACAGTAAGTGTCACAGATTCCTGTGTAATCTTTAATTGTTTCCATTAAAAATAATGAGGCATGGTTATATCATATCTAATGACCATTGTCCAGTTTTCTAGTCATGACTTTGCACATTTTGCTGACAGAGTACATTCAAACGACAGGACACTTTTTTTTTCACATTTTTGCAACCATCGTGGGGAAAACCTGTATAAAAGTCTGTAAGAAATAATCTGTAGTATGTTAAATTTTTCTGCTCTCATGGGTCACTCAACCCAACCACATTTCCAGTTACGACCAAGACGAAAAACCTTTGTCATTGTGTCAGAGCCTCTTTCACTGATTGTTTCATGATTTATACACTAAACAGAATGGCTATCCTGAGGCGGGTAGATTTACGGCTGCGCTGGAGCGTTTGTGTGATGTGTGCAATACTGGTCCAATCAGAGCTGGGGAAGAATGACGGAAATACCCCATCCAGACTGACACGTTGAATGGGACCTTTCCTATTTAAAGGATTAGTTCACTTGTAAAAAAACTTTTGCTGATAATTTACTCACCCCCATGTCATCCGAGATGTCCATGTCTTTCTTTCTTCAGTCGAAAAGAAATTAAGGTTTTTGATGAAAACATTCCAGGATTTTTCTCCATATAATGAACTTCAATGGGAACCAAACGGTTCAAAGTCCAAATGACAGTTTCAGTGCAGCTTCAAAGGGCTTTAAACGATACCAGACGTCGAATAAGGGTCTTATCTAGCGAAACGATCGGTCATTTCTAAAATCTAAAAAGTTTAAGTTTTGTAAGCACAAATGCTCGCCTTGCTCTGTTCTGTGATGCGCGTTTGTTTCAACGTAATTGCGTATTACGTGACGTCACGAACGTGCATCACAGAACAGAGCAAGGCGAGCATTTGTGCTTCCAAAACTTAAACTTTTTTATTTATTTTAGAAATGTCCGATCGTTTCGCTAGATAAGACTCTTATGCATCGTCTGGTATCGTTTAAAACCCTTTGAAGCTGCACTGAAACTGTCATTTGGACCTTGAACCGTTTGGTTCCCATTGAAGTTCATTATATGGAGAAAAATCCTGGAATGTTTTCATCAAAAACCTTAATTTCTTTTCGACTGAAGAAAGAAAGACATGGACATCTTGGATGACATGGGGGTGAGTAAATTATCAGCAAAAGTTTTTTTACAAGTGAACTAATCCTTTAAGCCAAGAATGCTTAGGAGACAAACAATGGCTATGTTCACATTGCCAGTCCAAATCCGATTATTTGTGTATCCGATTGGAATCTGATCTAAATTATTGACTGTCCATGCTGTGTATTTCTCAACTGTTAAGATTTTGTTTTCTGGAATATCTGCATTCGCTTCTATGGCAAAAACATTGCATTGCACCAAAACCAACAACAACAGCAAAGTGGAGGGGTTTGCAATAGAAATGTTGTTTTATTTACAAAATGGCAAAATGTGTCCAGCCGCGCTGAACTACTGTTTTCTAAGGCAGCGGCAGAAACGTAGGAAACGTACGGCTTTATTCGGTGCTGTCGTCTCCGCCTGTCTCAAAACATGTTTTCATTATATTGTCATTTTCTGCTCGACCGGCACATGCAACAACACAACTTTTTCTTTGCAGCGTGCAAAGAAAAAGCATGCTTTCTATAACAATGTCTGACATGTTTATGTTTTACCTGCTGTTAAAAAAGTTACACAAACCACGCTAAATTAGATTTCCAAAAATCCAATTTGAATAGGATTTCAAACCACATATGAATGTAGCTCAAAACAGATAAGTAAAAATCACATTTGTATTGTTTTTTATTTGACATTGTTGTTGTTTTTTTGCTGTTCACGCTTGCTTAATATGATCGGATTCAGACCTACAGTCTGAACAATGCCAAACTGCAGCAAATCTTATATTCTTACTCCACTTCTTTCCCCCAATTTAAATATTACACATCACCAATCCCAAATAGAATTTAAAAGGATTTAAATGAGTACGAAGCTAAGAACGAGTTATGAGAGTTGAATAATATGAGAGTGTTAAAATCTGCAGGCATTCATATTCATTAAATACAACTTAATACTGCATAATATTTACATATTAAATTAATGTTAACTATTGCATTTGATTACATTAGTACAAATAACTAAGTCATGTTAAGTAAAGGTCAAAATGAATCTGTTTTTGAGTGTGTGTGTGTGCGTGCGTGCGTGCGTGTGTGTGTGTGTGTATGTGTGTGCACAAAACCTAAAAATATTAGCACAAAAACATTCAAGTTCCTCATAGAGAAAGCAGAAACAATATGCTTTTCATCCATCATACTCACAAAGGCAATTACATTCAGTTCAGCTGGATTAATTGATATAATTTGTTTAGTTCAGAAGCCCAAAGGCGGTGAATTTTCTGGATCAAGCATCAAGTCCTACCAATGAAAACCCAATTTGAACCGTACTGAACAGCATCACCAAAAAGAGGTAGTGGTGAATCTAATGACTTTTATACTGTAGCACAAATGATACCAACATAAAACTTTAATAGTTCATGTTAGGGGTTTGTTCAAATCCATAACCCTTAAATATGATCAGTAATAAAAGTGATGCTAACGTCAACCAGCACTACTAATAAAACATTTGATATTGCTTCAGGCCCACAGGATATATATTTTGGTATAATGCAGCAAAGCTTCCAGGAATATAATCCATATAGTTATGCACTATATTTTGGCATTTAGACAGATGTTGCATATTATGTACTGTAGTATCTCCTACTAAGCATAAAACATACACTAAGCATGTAGACATGAAGGGCACAGTCCTGTTTTAAACATTTAATGTGTGTTCTTGAGTTAATATAGTGGCAACCATCCTCAATACTCAAGGGGGCTACAGAGTTTCCTTTAAATATCTGTGTCATTAAACCAGATGTGTTGTTATCAAGGTAGCTATCTATAAAAATACTGACAGCTTAACTTTAACAAATTGCATAGTAAGATTCTCAGATCGTCGGCAGTGACAGAGAATCAGCAGAGGAAAGTAAGAGAGCTATCTGTTAGCATTCACATTTTTTCATTCACATTTCAGAAGTCAACAATGTATGGCTAGAATTGTTTATGCTCACATCATTTCATAAGGAACGAGTGTGACGTAACATGTGGATCAAAGGTTCGGTAGTGTGCAGTGTGACATATATAAAGACGCATGGGGAGGAGAGGTCACAGTTTAAATAGCTGGGATGGCCAATGAATTATTGATCTTCCTGAAGTCTATTCACACACTCACAAACCAGCATGTAAGCAGATGCCCATACATAATTAATTACCACATTGTTACGAATATATAAGACAATGTTTTTTTCTTAGAAATACATCTGAATAAGGATTCGTCTTATATTCAGGGTCTAGACTTTTACATGCCAGTAATACACCCGCAACAATAAGTGCCGCAAAATACACGTAAAACGAGCGTGCAAAGAAATACGGTGTCAGAGTGTAATGTTAGAAGATCGCAAACACAAAACTGAAAAGACTGAAGACTGAAAAACGCAAACAGTCACAGAAAAGCTTACTGACTGAAGAGCCACATGACTGTCATGTGTGTGTGCCTCGCTGTGCGTACGTGATCTT